>JANKKI010000053.1:6612500-6750000 GCA_025175665.1 Cinchona pubescens
TCCAGAGGTTAATCATACTCTAGCAACTTTACGTAAAGTAGCGTTCGGTTTTTTTGGGATGATAGTGAAAAAGTTGATAGATAAGCCACCTTTAGAGCCACTCTACAGAGTCGTACATGAGATTTTCACCTCACACGGCTCCTCATTCAATTCTTTCGTATTCATTGGATCCTTTTCCACATTCGAAAATCCCTTCGCTTCTTCCACTCCGTCTTGAAGAGTAGAGTAACTAGGACCAATTTAGTCACGTTCATGTTCCAATTGAACACTTTCCATTTTTGATTATTCTCAAAGGAGAAGGTTATTCTCTTTAACAAAATATATAGATCCAATCATGATCTAATAATAAGAACAAGAGATCTTTGGCCCTTATTCTTCGAGAATCAGAATTTTTTTTTTCAAATTTGAATTTGTTCATTTGGAATCTGGGTTCTTCTACTTCATTTTTATTTAACATTTTTTGTCTCCTTTTTCAACTTATATCATTCCTTAAGTCCTATAGGTTTGATCTTGTAGAATTTGACACATTTCTCATTGATCGAAGGGTACAAAATAAATCAGATTGATTTTTCAATCAAAAGGACTATGTGAAATCTTCAGTTTTTCCTCTTCCTTCGTCCCTATTGCATAAGTATAAATACAGTGTTTGAATCAATAGAGAACCTTTTCTTCTTTGTGAATTGAATCGATATTATTCCATACCAATTCCATCCCGATACCTCCCAAGGACAATCTCGAATTGGATCCCAAATTGATGTGTTAGTGTGAGCTTATCCATGTAGTTATGCACTCTGCGAATAGGAAATCCATTTTCTGAAAGATCCTGGCTTTCATACTTTGGTGGGTCTCTGAGATCCTTTCGATGACCTATGTTGTGTTGGAGGGATATCTATCTAATCCGATGATCGATTGCGTAAAGCACGCAGCAACAACGGAATCGGGGAAAGTACACAAAAAAGACAGCTCTTTTCTATTCTATTAGTTTATATTTTCTATTCTAACAGGTTAGTATTAGTTAGTGATCCCGACTTAGTGAGTCCCTTCTTCTGTGATGAACTGTTGGTACCTGTCCTACATTTTGTCTCTAAGGACCGTGAAGAAAACGAGCTCGGCAAGAAGAGGAGTGTGCCATGAGAGAAGCAAGGAGGTCAACATCTTTCGAATATACAACATCAATTCTAGTAATGCAATGTAGTTGGACTCTCATGTTGATCCGAGTGAATCATCCTTTCTGTGGAGGTAAATCTTTGCTTACTAGGCAGGAGGATACAAGTTACAAATTCTGTCTTGGTAGGACATGTATTTCTATTACTATGAAATTCATAAATGAAGTGGTTAATGGTGGGATTACCACTATCCTTTTTGGAGTGACAAATCATGTATGTTTTCCTACGAAAAGGAATTTTTCCATTTTTCGAGGGTCGGGAAAACACATAAGAACTCTTGAATCTTGTAAATGGAAAAAGATGTAACTCCAATTCCTTCAGAATCAAAGACAGTCAATCCTATTTCTGATAGGGGCAGTTGACAATTGAATCCGATTTTGACCATTATTTTCATATCCATAATAGTGGGAAAAGAAGACCCAGCTCCAAGTTGTTCAAGAATAATGGCGTAAAGTTTCTCGACCCTTTAATTTAGGATTAGTCAGTTTTATTTCTTGATACAGGCAGGGAAGGGATATAACTCAGTGGTAGAGTGTCACCTTGACATGGTGGAAGTCATCAATTCGAGCCTGATTATCCCTAAACCCAATGTGAGTTTTTCTATTTGGCTTTGTTCTCCCGGTGGGATTCAATGAGTATGGATAATAGGCTCATGGGATTGACATGAGGGGGCAGGGATGGCTATATTTCTGGGATTGAACTCCGGGCGAATATGAAGCGCATGGATACAAGTTATGCCTTCGAATGAAACAAAAATCCAAATCCGCTTTGTCTACAAACAAGAAAGCTATAATGTATGAGCTTTTATACTTGAATAGTACGAGTAAAGCTTGAACCTTGGAATTGATTTAGTCGTTTACTTTAGACTGTTTGTGATAAATTGCCTGCCTATTTCAAATATTATACCTAATTACCCTTTTTGAGGTTAATAAGCCTTATTTTCTTTGATAGACCTGTTATTTAATCATTTTACCGTTTTGTGTTTGGTTTTACCTTTCTTTTTACCCATCACCTTAGTTAGTTAGTATTGGTGGTGCATAATATCAATACTATGGACATGATCATATTATGGTGGATAGTTGGGAAAGGAAGTCCATTCTGCTTTGGGGGGGAAGTAAACATGTCACTTTGTTGTGTTACAAATTCCTTATGTTGTTAGGGAAAAGAAAAAAAAAAGAGAAAAATATGTGTTGAAAATAGAAAAGAAAAAAAAGAATTGTCCAGGTGTTTGCGAATAAAGAATGAAGTTTGTTGTAATAAAGAAGGTATGTTTTGCCTTGAATGATAGTCGGTTAAATGAATGGTTGTTGGGAGAAATGTTTTAGAGTATTATGGTTTGAAATTAGACGTACTAATGTATCTGAGGTGATCTGAGCTACTTATATCCAAATATATCCCACTTTTATCCCGTAACCTACATTACTACCTTGAAAGACCTACTTGATCCTTGTTCGACTTCATGTATTAGTGAGTATTGTGTGTGTTAATTTCTTCTAACTTGTCTGTCACTTGTTAAACTTTAGTCAACGGATTTTGCATTTATTAATGAGCTGATTGATATCTTCTTTATTGAGTGCAGAAATTAGCACTTTTATGGTGATTTGGGACAGATTATCAAAGTTCTCTTCTATACATATTTGGTTCATTTCTCATCTTGCTTAGTTTTCCTTGTTAAAATAAAGTTAATTTGTTTGGTGTTTTTCTTAGTTGTGTGTCTTTGTTTGTTTGATTTTTTTTTTCTTGCTCGCGACTAGCAAAATCTTCAGTTTTTTAGGGAGGGGGGGGAAGGGGAGGGGTTGTTAATAACCCTAAGAAATTTGGGTTATTTATATCATTTTTCACACTATTCCTGAAGACTTAGTTTCAAGCATTTTTGGTGTTTAAGTGTGCAATTTTGTTCATTTTTATTTTCATGTGTATACGTTTAATGTAGTGTTTTAGTGTTTATTGTATGTTATTTAACTTATATTTTTGTGTTTATCTGTTTATGGTTGTGTTTAGATTGTATACCTAATTTTTTTTGAAATTAGAGTTCTTTGTGTGTTCTTGGTTGTGTTTTTTTAAGTCTTTGTAATTTTTAATTTGTCATTTTGGTGCCACAATTTATATATTAACATGTGTCTTTGTTTCCTGGTCGCATGAAAAAAAGGTGCATAAATCGGACATTGAATTGAGATTTTAAAGGCAAAATGGTGAGACTCCATAGTGCTGGTAGAAGGGTTGTTCACCACGACAAACATCCCCAAGGCAATTTCGTTCGTTGTGGCAAACCAATGCACTGTCTTACAATTTTGATCATTTTTAGAATTTCAAGTGAACGTTTTAGACCTAGTTTGGTGCATTTCGAAGCTTATTCAGAGCGATGATACTTTATACATTTATACCTCTTAAAATCTATAAATAAGGGTCTCCAGGACCTTAAAACACCTTTTTTCGGCTTCCCTTCAAGAGCAGTAAGATTATAGGGTTTTCTTTCTTTTTCAAGAAGAGTTCAAGATAAGGTTCAAGATTGACAATCTCGTACCAAGTACTTGCAATTATTCATATTCCGCCCGCGAGCCAAGAAGTTGGATTTGCCAATACTACATTAGGGCTGTTCAGTTCATTCTATGCCTCGTCTGGATCTAAATTCTACAACAACTGCCAAAAACTCTTATTTTTTTAGAAGAGCTTTCGTGTCTAGAGTAATGATTTGAGTAGTTTACTTGCTTTTATTAATTTCTCTTGTGTTTATGTTTTCATTCATGTCTAATTTGTTATGGGTTAAAGTTGGATGATGCAATTCCATTGGTGATAATTAACTTGAAAAATTAAATGGTGAAATTGACAATTAGATGATTTAGCCATTAATCAGATCAATTGAACATTTGGGTAGAAGGGTAATAATCACCATCAATGAGACAATTGTAAAGAATAACTAACTCTAATTTTGGGTAGGTTGGTCAAGGTAACACATGAGTCGACCCTCTGCCATAGATAAGTGATAATTATTAGATTGGACAATTTATAGTCATGTCTAATATAAATTTCTAGTTGGTTCATGATAATTCCATGTACCTGGCTAATTAATTTAATTGGGACTAGGCCCAAGAGTGATCTCCCCCTAAAGATGAGCCATTTGATTTCTTGCTTTGCCGCACTTTTGTGACGAAGTTAATCATCGATCTAAGCGTAGAGTGATTTCGTTGGCTTCTAAGCTAGAAGACTCTTATTCTTCGAAAATCACCATGCAACACTATTCCACAATTTCATTTGCTTCGCCTTGTTCATTTTTGAAGAATTCAGGAAAGAGATATTTAGTTAGAGCAATGGGTACTCTTTGCGGTTGCACATATTCTTCTTTCATCAGTACCTGTTCTTTGACTCTTTTTCTTTTTCTTTACTTTCTCTTTGTTCCTTTTTCCCTCTAAAATTCATTCCAAGACAAGTAGTGTGCACAAAATGCGAAGAAGTATGAATTGCCTTTTTAGTCCTTCTGCTTATATAAGTTTGCCACTTCGTTCTTTGTACTTTCAATTTCCAAAGGACTATTGTAATTTTTTAGAAAAGGCTTAGTCATGAGCTTGTAAAGCATTAGAATTTGTGGGTTTCGTAGACGAGGCATGTTAGGATAAGCGTAAACATATGAAACTTCATTGTCTACACGAAATGCCACTTTAATTGCACTCATAGAAAGAGGAACTGAGGGAATAGGATTTTCTTCGACTAAGGAGATGTTGTTAGCAGTGTCTTCAAGCATGAGATCTCCATTGTCAACCATTAATTGGATGACATTTTTAAGAACATAATAGTCCTTAATGGGATGACTAACAATTCAATGATCAGAGCAATACTTTGGATAATCGACTTTGTTAACTTTGGCTTGTCTTTTTGGTTTAGGCAATTCCATTGTCTTCTGTAATCTTTCATCAACTGCTTGAAGATGTACTCCACATCCTTGTCATGAAAAGTGTACTTTACACACTTCCTTTCTTTCAAAGTAGGTCTTCTTTGATTTTCTTTACCTTTTGAACATGAACCAAGATTGTCATTACCATTTTTCTTGTTGGTATTGATAAATGTTGTCATAGACTCACCTTTCTTGATGGGTTTCTTGCCTTCACTTTTCTGTTCTTCCAAAGACTTACCCTTTAGAGGCTTTTTTGGCCTAGCTATTTGCTTTTCAACATTACTAGCTTTTGAGACAAGCGCATCAAATGTTTGAGGTTCAACGATCCCAACAAAAGTTGTTATTTCTAGCAATAGGTTTTATAACACATTTGGACAACTGATTGTTCGATCAATTTCTTAGTACATTGGAGATTTAAATTTCTCTATCTTCTTATAAAGTCATTGACACTTTCATTTGTCCTTTAATGGGCATCAACCAAGTCAATTATAGAAACCTTATTCTTTAAGCTCACTCGAATTGAGCTCTTTGCATATCATCTTATGTGAGGATCGAGTCAGGTTGTAGTTGGGTATACCAACTAAAAGTAGATTCTTTTAGGGAATGGACAAATTGACGGATCAATTAGGTGTTAGAAAGAGCTGGTTCACCACAAGTTGAGTAAAAGTGAGTTAAGTGTTCTTGTGGTAGGCATTAATCCATCAAATTTTTTGAATTGAGGCTTTTGATAGCCAGGGGAATATGAGATCGTATCATAATGAGAAGGATATGGTTTACGATGCCCCAACACAGGAGGATTCATGGATTCTTAGAATTCTCTGATACCCTCGGCTATCAATGTTTTGATATTGGCTTGTGTTACAGGTGCACTTGAATTTTAGATGTTTTCATGAGTGCATTTTCCAAAGCTGATGTACTTACTTAACTAGCTACTTGGGTAGCCAAAGTAGCCATTTCAATATCTCTTTCAGTAAGTTTTCTTTGTAGTTCTTATACTTGATCTTGAGACTAGAGATCTACTTTAGCTGCCGGTAACAAAGATTGACATTCCTTTATTTTAAAATTCATCAAAAAATTATAACTTTCTTTCAAACTCCCTTGCTAATTCTAAAGGAAAGTCATCATCTTTAAATAGAGACTCGGGATTTCCATATAGAGGATTAATTGATGTGAAAACCACTAGTCCTCTTGGGCTATTTGATACACTTGAAGAAACCATTATCATATTAGAGTTAGATTCCGTTGACTTCTCTTAAATGGGAGACTTGATTTTCATCAATGACTCTTCAGATAGAGCTCGAAACATCATTTTTGCTCGAGATTAAGTCATTAGGCCATCATATGGTGAAAACTAAGACTTGGATGAGTGAGAGGATCGGATTACATAACAGGATAAAGATTCCTCTGTCACAAGTCTTTTGGTCCCCGAATTCATGTTTGATTGATTATTTCAATGGAAGAATAGGATTCGCGACTTCCTTTAACAGGATATGAACTTCAGCAGTCGGGACCTCGGAACCTTTTACTTGCTAGTTGGGTTCCCTTTCTACTCTTTCTCCGTTTCATCTTTCTTTGAACAGGGTGTACAATTCTAGACCCTTCTTCGACCAATTCCTTTCCTTTTGAAGATGGTGAGTTGAGTTCAATAACTCTTGGCTTCGAGGCTACTATTGTCTTTTTATTTGAAGACTTTGTAACCTTAACCTTTGGGTCTCAAAAATTGGCTCTTGAAACTTTGGGGAAGAAGAATTTTTTCTTTTCTTGAACAAAAATTGCCATTATAGTTTCGTTTGAAGGTAAGTCTACCACAATTGAACAAAAAGAATTTGATTGGATTTTACATTTCCCTCCTCAACCATGTTAACGGCAACATGGTTTTTGCCGGTGTTGGAAACACTAGACTTGCGAAACCACCTTTGAATAGGGTTCTGGCTTCTATTCGAGTCATTTTAACTCGTTCAATATGAGTATTTGCATTAGGATAAGTCTTGTTTAGCTTGTTAAATGACCAATAGATTGGAATAATTGTTTGATACTCCTATTCGAATGATATCCCTCTCAGAGCATTTCTTGCTTGCCCCTTTGCAGCTTTAGCAGCCGGATCACTTTCTTTCTGCCTCCTTGCAATGTCGGCAGTCATAAATGAGGTAAGTTTCTTTCGCTTTTTGACAGCCTTGGTGGTCAGAATGGTTCCTTTTGCCCCCTAATAGTCGGTACAAGTTTCTTTTGCCCTTTGTAGTTACAGCGGCTGAGATGACCTTTTTTTCCCTCTTGGGGCCTTGGTGGTCAAAGCAGACTTCTTTTTGACCTCAGAATCCTTTGTAGTCGCAACAGAGAAAACTGGGACATGGTTAATTCCTGAGAAATCTTCGGGCAGTCTATTATGAATGACACCATGTAGTCTTCCTACTTTGATTCTTGTCCCCTTCCGCGTTTGATACTTGGAAGATCATGAAAATGAATCACGATCTTTGGTACCATTCTAAACCTTCAAGATAACATGATAAAATTAATTAATTCAACAATTAGAGATAAAAAGGATAATGGGTCCTCACTGCACGTGCCACATGATCCAAAATGATGAATGCTTCCCAAGGGAGCTTCTATGACGAACCAAACACCATTAAAGGGTATGGTGAAAAAACTTACATGAATAACTACAACTCGCCATCACCAATGGGACAATGCAAGTTTGGCGAATTGGCCTTTATAGAGATTCTTGTAAGTGCTGTGGTTATGACTACACCCAGCCTCTTCAAGAAGAACTAGCAGGGTTAGTGTAGATGACAACCTATATGGAGAATTTAATGACCATATTAGATTACCAAGACAAATCCAGAAGGAAATTAGAAGCTCAACTTGTCGAAATTATGAGTAAGTTGGCAGCAGAAGACCATGGAACTCCTATACCAATCCCAACTGAAGGAGAAGATGACTACCTGCAAAGTAACTTTAAGTTGACTAGGTCATTATGCATGTGCAATAAAGAAGAAACAAAAGATTTCTTACATAACCCAATCACACGTTATAAAGAGGTGCCATCTAGTGTATTGTTGAAGATGCCTCGAGTAATGAAAGATGCGAGGTATCTACTAGAAGAAGTTAGGTATATGATGCCTACATATGCTAGATTTTACCTATACTTGAGAACTTCATATGTGCTATGCAATGCAACAGGAAGGATTTCAACATTCTCGGCAAGCCTCCTTGGCTTTACTAGGAAAATGTTTCTTTTAATTATACTGTTATTTATGCTTTATATACTTTATTTAAGAACCCGGTAGGGTAATAAAAGTTTGAAGTCTCGTAACTAATTAGGTTTATGTATTTTATATTCTGAACTATTTTTTACTATATTTGGATAATGTCTTTTAGATGATGACAAATCAATCTAACTTAGATAATGATGATGAATTATATGCTTACTTGATGAATTGTGGTTGTAATGGATTTCTCAATTGAACTTGAATTTAGTTATTGCTACTAGATTATGGAACTTCTAGTTTTTGATACATTATCTTTGCTATGTTTGAGTAGTTTGATGAGAAGTCATATAGGATCTTTGTTATATATTTGGATTAGTCTTGGCTATTGAGTACTTTGTAAGGCTAACTAATGTTGCTAAGCTAAGTTGGGGGATGTATTGGGCACATAAATGACCTTTGTATTGTTTTTAACGATGTTACAGCTATGTTTGTTTTGTTTTTGAATTGTTAGAACTCCCTGAAGCCCCAATGATCCCTACTTAGCGTAGCCACATTAGTTCGTAAAGGAAAATTAATTTCGATTAATCATGTACTTAATTGAACCTTGCATTTGTGTATTTAAACTTGCTCATTTGCTTAGTGATGTTAGGATTGCCTTGTTGATAATTTCCAATATTAGAAGTGAAACCAAGTTTTAAAGTTGAACTTTGTTTATTCAGTGGCATTCATATTCATTGAATGGATATTATTTCTCATTTATTAGATCTTTTTGGTTATTCAAGTATAGTTATAAGAGACTCACTACGGTTAGCTTTTGAAAATTTTAAAAAAATAATTGAGAAAATTTTTTTCCAGTAAAATTCAAAAGATTTTTTTTAATTTAGTGTATTAGTAGTAGAGAGTTTCAATTTTGAAGATTTAACTATTTAAAAGACTCGCTAGCTATCAGACGATAGCCTTCAAGATTTCTATACCCTCTTTACCTAAAGTATTATAGAGGATTAAACAAAAAGATTTTCTACTTTTAGTTGTTTTTGTATCCATTAAGTTTTGTGATTATGTATCAATATTCTAAAAATGTTTCAAGGGGACTATGTGTTAGAGTTTTTAGATTGAAAGTAAATATAAGATTTGTTTGCTTTTTGAGCCCTCTAAATTGTAGAAGTCTTATCAATATTTATCTATATTCCCTTGAGTAAGTGTGTGAAAGCGGGATACTTTTCTATGAGTATTAATCATGATTTTCTCGCAATATTTGTTTAGCTTGTGACATCCGTTAGAATTGTGTGTGCTTTTACACTTGAATAGTATGAGTAAAGTTTGGACCTTGAAATTGATTTAGGAATTTTCTGTAGACATCATTTGAGAGGAATTGCCTACCTATTTGAAATATTCTCCCTAATTTCCCTTTTTGAGATTAATAAGCCTTCTTTTCTTTGATAGCCTTGTTATTTAACCATTTTATCGTTTTGTTTAGTTTTACCTTTCTTTTTATCTATCACCTTAGTGAGTTAGTATTGGTGGTGTATAACATCAATACTAGGGACATGAACATATTATGGTGGATAGTTAGGAAGGGAAGTCTATTTTGTTGGGGAAAAAGTAAAAAATGTGACTTTTTTGTGCTACAAATTCCTTATGTTATGTTGTTAGTAAAAAAAAAAAAAAAAAGAAAGAAAGAGAGAGAGAGAGAGAGAAATATGTGTTGAAAAAAAAGAAAAATGTTGAAAATTAAAAAAGAAAAGAATTGTTCAAGTGCTTGTGAATAAAAAAAGAAGTTTGTTGTAATAAAAAAAGTACGTTTTGCCTTCAATGGTAGTTGTTTAAATGATATGGTAGTTGAGAGAGATGTTCTAGTGGATTATGATTCGAAATTATGTACTAATGTATCTAATGTGATCTGAGTTACTTATCCAAATATATCCCACCTTTATCCTTTAGCCTACGTTACTAGTTGAAAGACCTACTTGATCCTTGTTCGGCTTAATGTATTAGTGAGTATTGTGTGTTAATTTCTTCCAATTTGTCTGTCACTTGTTAAAATATAGGTCAACAGATTTTTCATTTATTAGTGAGTTGATTGATATCTTCTTTATTGAGTGAAGAGATTAGCACTTTCATGGTGAGTTGACACTGATTATCAAAGTTCTTTTATATATGTATTTGGTTCATTTCTCTTGTTGCTTAGTTTTCCTTGTTACAATTGCCGACACCTTGTTACAATTGCTGATACCTTGTTACAATTGTCAATACATTTAATAAAATTAATGTGTTTGGTGTCTTCTTAGCTGTGTGCCTTAGTTTGTTTTGTTTTGTTTTGTTCGGAACTAGCAAAATCTTAAGTTGGTAGTGTTGATAACCCTAATAAATTTGGCCAAGGTTATTTTTATCCTTTTTCATACGATTCTTGCATTAGTTTTAAGCATTTTTTGTATTTAAGTGTGCATTTTCATTCATTTTTACTTTTATGTATATATTTTTAATGTTGTGTTTTACTATTTATTAGATGTTATTTAACTTATATTTATGTGTTTATCTATTTCTAGATGTGTTTAGGTTGTATACCTAATTCTTTTCGGAATTCGAGTTCTTTGTGTGTTCTAATTCGTATTTTTGTTTTTAGTTTTTGGAATTTTTTGCTTGTCATTTTAGTGCCATAATTTGTATATTAACGTGTATCTTTTTTTTACAGTCGCGTGAAAAAAAAAGGCGCATCAATTGGATGTCGAATAGAGATTTTAGAGACAAAATGGCGAGACTCCGTAGTGCTAGTAGAAAGGTTGTTCACTACGACAAACATCCCCAAGGCAATTTTGTTTGCCACTGGAAACCAATCGCTGTCTTATGATTTTGATCATTTTTAGAGTTTTAGGTGTCCGTTTTGGTCCTAGACTTTTTGGTGATTTTGAAGCGTTTTTAGAGCTTATACTTTGTAACTCTTAAAACCTTTAAATAAGGTTCTCTAAGACATCAAAACATGTTTTTTATTTTCGACTTCCTTTCGAGGGCAATAAGATTGACAATTTCGGACCAAGAACTTGCAATTTTTCACCAAGGAAGCCTTCTTAAACCTTTTTAGATCTTTATTATACTTCTAGTTTTATTACTCTTTTATCATTTACATTCAATCAATACTTTGTTTATTTACTTTTCTAGAGTAATGATTTGAGTAGTTTACTTGCTTTAATTAATTTCTCATGTGTTTATGTTTTCATTCATGTCTACTTTGTTATGGGTTAAAGTTGATGATGTCAATTCTATTGGTGATGATGAACTCAGAAAATTAAATGGTGAAATTGACAATTAGACGATTTAGCCATTAATCAGACAATTGTAGAGAGTAACGAACTCTAGTTTTGAATAGGTTGGTTGAGGTAACACAGGAGTCTATGCTCTGCGCCATAGATAAGTGATAATTATTAGATTGGATAATTTATAGTCATGTCGAATATAAATTTTTAATTGGTTCATGATAATTCTATATACTTGACTAATCAATTTAATTGAGACTAGGCCCACGAGGGATCTCCCCCTAAAGAATAATTAAATTGATCGATAGTAGGGAACTGAAACTCCACTATGTATAATTGAGTCGATTGATTGGAATTAAGCTTTAATTGGCTAACTGAACCAATTATGTGAATAAATTAATTAAAGAGGGGAATTAACTAGTCTTATCCCTAATCCGCTGCTTTCATTAGTTTTAGTTCGTAGTTTGGTTTTAATTAAATCTCTTTAATTGTTGATTTTTCAAATAGCATTCAAATCAAAGAACTAGTACTTGTTAAATCAATCTTTGTGGGTTTGACCTTTACTTCCACTATATACTAATTTACCCCTGTACACTTGTAGTGTGTTATCTAGTTAATAGTAAAGATAGCTGATTATAAATTTTATAACTAGACCTGGCTCATTTCATGTATCAAGACGTGATGAAAGATGGAAAAGCATTCTCTTGGCCCCTCATCATTTAAAACTAACAATCTATACTATACTACTATAAAAATGTAAGTTGTATTTTTTTTTTTGCTAGTATTTCTTCTTTTTTGATCTACCTAAATTGTTTCAAAGCAAAAATGTTTCACCTCATAAGTAATAAGTAATGGACCAAAAAGTCTTTCTTTATTAAACTTTATCCAATCGCCCGTTCATTAGCAGAGAGTCCGAGAAATTTATGTAAATCCTAAGAATTTTATTTTGAGAACAACTCGTGAGAGAGCATAATCATTAGGAATGTAACTCTTCCCTTTACATAACCACATTTCCAATGTCAAACAAATACATTGACTATCATCTCCCATCACGCTTGCCTCCGTCATCATTGCAGTAATTCATCATTGCTACTCTAAGCTGCATCCTTTATCACGGTAACTATTTTTTCAAACACTCTTTAAATAGTTTGATTTTTTCCATGTTCACCACATCTGCCTGAAGCCTTATTTAGTTGCTTAATGCTTGGATGGTACATGTTTAACAACATATAAAAGGCTTAAGATAAATCTCCCAATTGGAGTTTTCGATAATTATTTTAGGATCAAATAATAGACCGATGGGAAAGTATATACAAACCCAAAAAGAAGGAACTACCGAGTAATTTGGGTTATGTTCATGAAGCTTTAAATCAAATGGATTAATATTCTTCTTATAGGTTAGCCAAGGGGCCTGAGTCTTGGTATTGAATTGATAGACTTGGGAAGAATATTTTCGGCTAAGGTAAGTTGGAAGACAATATGCACTCAATATAATTAAAAGATGATCATGGTCGAATAAGTCATTGTGTATCTGGTTACTATAGGAGAGCCGAATAACTAATTTTATCGAAATGATGATCCTTACCGTTTAAATTGAGATGTTTTTCTTCTGAAATTCTCTTTGGATGGAATTCTAAGTATTAATTGATGTGCACATTTAATGCATAACTTTTGTTGTTCAGTTAACATTAATCATAAGTTTCGTTTTAAAGTATCAACAAGATTTTTTTTGGGGAACATTTTGCAAAAGATTCATGGATTGGAATGTGCCACTTGTATTCCCAGAACCCATCGAGCAAACTTCTTTCCATCTTGAAGCCCAATCTGAATATGAATGAAGAGAAAGTACTGAATCCACCTCACTGGTAGTAGAATCGTTACTTAATATTTGAGGAACTTGACTCTCTTACTGTTTTGATATATGAATGCTCTATAGCTGGAATTCGACATTGAGGAAATAAATGTGTTAATCCTTATAATGTAAATCTTAATTTTCTTGGAATTGTCTCACTATTCTTCTACGTTTGCCAAATCTGTTATACTTTCACATAATTTGAGCCCAAAATATAATTTTTGAATACTGATATTGCCATTCTTATCACTTTAGTTATTATTAACCGATAGGCTATTGAGCTATTAGTCACTAAAAGTATAATAAGTCACTTCTGGGAACGAAAATCCTAACATCTGCTTCAGTCAGTAGTAGTCAGTAAGGAAGGAGTTTCAACAGAAAGAAAAAAGCACTCAAACAAAATGAGCAAATAGTAAAAATAGGATAAATAGTATAAGTTTATAGTTTCACTATATGTGAATTTAGTTCTAACGAAATGTTAATCTTTATCCCATCATATGTGGGTCTTGCTGTTTCGGTTGTATTCATTCCTACAATTGTAAGCATATGTAATTATTATAAAAAATAAAAAAAAATCGCTTTAGTTATTGTCGCAAGTTTGAAAGGATCAATTGGACCAATCTATTTGTCGAATTTGGCAAAAATGTTTAACTATACATAAACAATTTTCAAAATCTTTAGTGTAATTTTCATTGCTTTAGATGCTAACTAATTCACCATTAATTACTCTTAAATTATACATGCAATTTTATACCCATTTCTTTCTGTAATCTAAAATTAATAGTAATATTTACCCAGTTAGTACTACAACAGAAAATAGATCGAGTCTTAACGAAAATTTTCCGTAGAGTTACCAAACCAAATTAGGAAAAGAGAAGGACATAAGAGTCAAACCGAGCATCTGTATTTTTACCTGGAACTTATGCTCATAGGTTTATGTTAAAAAATACTACCACTGTCACGTCCCCAAAACGGGACAATGAAACGCCGCACCTTGGGATCACCCCAAGCATGCAAGGCACAGTACAAGAGCAATATACAAATCATAATACCTGTCATTAGATCTCAAAATCCACCAATACAAGACCACAAAATATATTCAACAGCCATATCCCTAACAATCCACAATCTCACAACAGTCAGAAATTCAATCACAAGACGAATCTAACAAGTCTATAGGCACACAGGCCTAAATATAAAAAACCAACCTCACACTAGGATGGTAAATAGGAAAAAAAACTCTATCTCCAATAACTGGGGTCTGTACTATAATCCCTTCCCTGATCAGCACTCGACTCAGGACCTGCTAACGTCTCCTGTTGGTCCTCGACTGCAAACAAAGGGACAGAAGAAATAATAACGAAGTAAGTACGTCGTGCTTAGTAAATAACATTTAAACCTAATTATAGATAACATGTATACAATCAGTACAGGGAACAATATACGAGACATTATCATTTTTTTAAAATGTAAATGTCAATCAATGAGCTCATGGTTCACAAAAGTCTTTCCAGTATTGGATCCAGGTCTACCTATTATCCGCCCGAATAGACAAGGCATAACGGAGTGTCTATCACTTGTCTTCCCGATAGACTGGGTATAACATTTACGAGCAGAGTACTCAGTATATCATTTCATTCACTCACTCATAGCCAAGTCCACTAAAGTGACCCATTGAGCTCTTCACAGAAATCATTCATTAACACATAGTACAATAATGAACAATTGATACATTACAGAACAAACATATAATTTATAAACATACTTACCTTATAAATATTAATCGAAATAAATGTACTTACTTTAATATCAATTATTCTATGATTACAATACCAATCATATACAGGATATCGATAAAAAGACAGTGTAAACGTTACTTACCTCGAAAATCGATTTCATAGACGTATCCTAATTTCGATGATCTAAAACTCTAATCTCGAATCACCTAAACCAGGAGAGTGTTATACCATTAAGATAAAATTGAGATAGGGATTCACTTTTGGGCATCACTCAAAATCTCAAATTAGTCATTAATTGAACACAATTAAGTAAGGATTGACTTAAATTTGTGAAAATAAGATAAAAATCTAAGAATTAGTGTTTATAATTTCAAATATCTCACTAGATTAAGAATTGTCAAATCCTAATTCAAATCTCACAAAAATAATAGTTAAAAAGTCATTTCAAACCATAAATTCAGTCCTAATAGCTTATAAATAATATTTGGTAATCAAATCAATTCATAAACAACAAAATTAAACAAATTAATTTCCTGAGGAACTTGGAATTTAACATAAAAATCATACAGATCTGGAAGTAAAACTTACTTTTGAAGTTGGATTAAAGGTCTACGAGGATTCCTAAATCACCAATTTGATTTGGGAGTAAATTTTCTAGGCTAAACTTAAAGATTTGAAAGTTGAGATAAGAAGTTTTGCAGGGAAATGTCTTCTCCTCGATTTGGAGTAGGAAATGGGATATTCTAGAATTAGGAAGCAAGACTTCAGATAGAAGTCTTGTATTATTTTCAAAATTTTCACTTTAGTCCCTCAAGTTTTATAAAATTATACTTTGACCCAAAAATTTTAGAAAATATTTAAAAAGGGTAAAACGATTATTTAATATTTGAAAGGGATATTAATGAGTATTTAAAAGTATAAAATCAAATGCAAAAATATGTGAAATGATCAGAAAAGTCAAGTATTACAACCACAATTATTCTATCGTATGAAAGAGATACTTACACTAATTTAGTGTATGAAAGAGATACTTACACTAATTTATTATTGTGAGATTTCCACCTCATCCTATGACTATATCCTTGAAATATCATGTGTGCTTGACCAATTGTCCTACTCAAATTTAAATGGACCAGGTGTCCTTTTTTATTTCTTCTTACAGAAATTTGAGATTTTGTGTTGTATTAGTGATTATATTCATAATGTAATCAATATATTGTTTAAGTGTATCATGTTCTAACAAACTTGTGTTTATTGAGACATTTCTCTATGCAAGGGTCATTATATATATATATACTAGAAAAAAGCACGTGTTTTGCACGTGTAACACTTATAATTTATTGAAAATTTTTATTTTCTAAAAAATAAATGAGTAATCAATGAATGATAACCAAGTACGAAAATTTTAAATGTTAAATTTTTTATACAAGATTTATATATTTTAAATATATTTTAATATCTTTGCTTTTTTTCATTGTAATTATTTTCACCTGTCTTTTTTTTATTATTTTTATTTTTCAATGTTATTTGTTACAAAATTATATATAAATTTCATTTTCTTAAAAATTAAACAATTTTTCTCTTTTATGAGAACAACGTATGATAATTGCATTTTTTTTTTATTTCTCTTCTAGGTGCCTAGATTATAATTATATTTTCATATAGTGTCACCACCAATTAATTAAATAATTAAAGATTAAGATATTTTCCATAGTATTGAACTTTTTAAATATATGTGCATATTATTTGTTATTACAAGAAAAGATAATATCATTATCAATTATCAAACATTATATAGATGAAATATTTTGAAATTCTATTAATAACGAAAATATTAATAGGGAATTGGATTATATGTAGATAATAATTACAAAAAATGATTAATAAAAATTTCAAAAAATAAGAAAGAAAATGAAACTAATTAAAATGTAAAGAATATATAAATCAAACAAAAATTATGTCTTGTGTATAAGGTAACTAAACAAATCAACTACTATATTGTCATTCCTACAATTTATACATAATATTCTTATAGGTCTTGCAATAATTATTCTAGTTTATTTTGAGCATAAATCATACAATTGATTTAACGTTTTTTACCTTATCAATAGTTAGTCCAAATCAATATTTCTTTGTTGTTTTAGCATATACTATAACATACCGGCATTGTAGTTTCTGAATTTGACATTTAAACTCATTATATACCTGCAACTATTTAAAGTATCGTTACAATCATTATTTCAGAATATTTTAGGTATATGCATTGTATCATGGGTTGAACTTATTTTCTAACTCATCAATAGATCATCTAAACTAATATTCTATAAAATGATGTTATTAAAGATATTAGTAATAGAAATACTATTAAAGAGATATAAAATTAACAAATATTTTTATCTCACTGAAAGATTATGAGTTTTTTATTTTGTTACTGAGCTTTACTTTCGTTACTTGGTTAATTTTCTTTTCTTCATGTATGACAGGAAAAACAATTCTAAATTAATCTTAATACGATAGGGGTGTTCATGGATTGGGTACCCGATCCATGATCCTGTGGAGTGATCCGAACCGGTCTTATCGGTTCACTAATTTTTGAACCGTATCCGGTCCACACATTTCGGGTAACTGGATAATCAGTTACCCAATTGAAGCGGTTCGGGACAGCGGTTACGAACCGGTATGACAAAAAAAAATCCTAAAAACCCCAAAAATTAAAGGTTAAATATCAAGTCAATTTTATGTACTTATAAAATAAAATAATATCTTATTTATAATGTATAGGTAATTTATTACAAGAAAATACAACTAACTAAAATAAAATTACCAATTTTATAAAATCCCATTTCCAAACTGAAAATTATAATTTTAGACAAATATCTTATTTCACTTAAATTATCAAATATCCCTTTAGACAAAAAAAATAACTTGGTCATGCATACGAACATAAAAGGGAAAAAAATACTATCAAAATAAATTATTAAATACCACTTTAAGCAAATTATCAAAAAAAAAAAATTGAATCATCAAATACCCCTTTAAGCAAATTTATAGTTACAGAATAAATCAATAATATATAAACATGTGAATAGAAAAATTTTATCCATATTAGGTAAAATTACATAATTGCCCCTGATTATGGACCAGTTCGGGTAATCGACAGTTGGTTCGGATACCCTTCTTTTTCGGTTCGAGAATGGACCGATTCCATCGATTTTTCGGATCAGTGGATTATTTTGAACACCCCTATAATACGGACTTAAAAGAAATAAGAAAATAGTGTTATATATTTCATTATTTTTCACTTTATATAAATTTTAATTATTTATTTGTATGATTATTAATTTTGTGATTTTTAAGTTGGAACATACTCATGGATATATCTCTCTTTGTTAATCAAAATTTCAAGTTAAAGAAGTCATTATAATCAAGAGTCGTGAAACCATTATAGTTGACTGTCAGTTAAGGAAAATTGTGCTTGAAAAATGATATCACCTATATTTGTCATCTTCTTCAATTAATCCTTGCCAAAGGCCAAAAAAAAATGCCAAATTCAACTTCAATGTATCTTTTCATCAAATTCTACATGAATCAAATATTCTGTTTTATGAAAAGCCTATTCATCAGACAAAATTAAATAAAAAATTTAGAATATAATAGGGATAAAATGATCAACATGTTTAGTTGACATAATAGAAAGAATATCTTTGTCAATAGATAATGTTAGATATTAACCTATCAATGACACTAAAAAAAGGGTAAAGTGTAATTGACCTTATATATAAAGCACGCATGGGAAATGTTCTAATTAATTTTTCTAAACTGGGCATATTTGAATCAACAATTAGAGAAAAGAAAATAATTATAGTGAATTTGGAATATTTATAATAGTTATAAAGGTTGTTTTATTATGAATAAAAAGTAAAAACAATTTGAACATATATAACAGTTATAAAATGTAATATTTTTATTTTATTCTTTTCTTAAATATAAATGATTTTTCCACTCTTAGAATTATATACATTCTTATTATGTATTTAAGCCAAAATTTCATAATAACTTAAGGAAGAAACAATTTCTTTCATTAGCATTTCATGCATTTTAGAATAAGATAATGATGTTTTCATGAACATTCGATGCATTTTAAAGCAAGACAAAAGAACAAATTATTGTTTCGATTTTTTATAGTGAATTTAATATACTATATTATAGCATCTCCTATCCGTAATATGGAGAATATATTTGTTTAATTTGTTTAATTTCTTATGCATAAGACATAATTTTTATTTGATTAATTTAGTCTTTACATTTTAATTATATTCACTTTTTATTATTTAAAATTTTAATTATAATAAATATTTTTATACAAATAAAAATCTTACATCTTATTATATATTTATGTCGAAATAGATGGTTGTATTCTAAACAATAGGTAGAATAGATTACGAGTAATTTAATTAATTATGTTTTCTTATTGGGAATTAGAAATTATATGATTCATTTTTTTATTTTTTGAAATTTTAATTATAATAAATATTTTTATACAAATAAAAATCTTCCATCTTATTATGTATTTATTCCAAAATAGGTGGTTGTATCCTAAAAAATTGGTAGAATAGATGATAAGTAATTTAATTATGTTTTCCTATTGGGAATTGGAAATAATATTTTATTAAGGACAGACATTTTAGATATCACAAAAAAGAGAAGAAACACTTATATATGTCAGTTCGTATTGAGAATTAGAAATTATATTTCATTAAGGGGAGTATTTTAGTCATCGCAAAAGAACAGATTAATATTTTGATTCTTTACAATGAATTTAATATACTATGTTATACCTATCTATAATATAGAGAATATATTAGTTTAATATGTTTAATTTTTATACATAAGCTATAATTTTTGTTTGATCAATTTAATTATACATTTTAATTAGATTCTTTTTTTTGGGTGAAATTTTAGTTATAATAAATATTTTTATACAAATTAAAACTTCCGACTTATTATGTATTTATGTCGAAATAGGTGTTTGTATCCTAAAAAATAGGTAGAATAGATGATGAGTAATTTAATTATATTTTTATACAGGGTATTGGAAATTATAATAAATATATTTATAATAAATGTGATTTTAATTATAATTTTTATAATAAATTATAATTTTTATAATAAATATGATTCATTTTTTCTATTTTTTGAAATTTTAATTAAAATAAATATTTTTATACGACGATAAAAATCTTCCATCTTATTATGTATTTATGTCAAAATAGGTAGTTGTTTCCTAAAAAATAAGTAGAATAGATGATAAGTAATTTAATTGTGTTTTCCTATTGGGAATTGGAAATTATATTTCATTAAGAGCGGGTATTTTAGACATTACAAAAAAAGTAGAGAAACACCTAAATATGTTTTCCTATTAGGAATTGGAAATTATATTTCATTAAGGGCGGGTATTTTAGACATTACAAAAAAGGAGAGAAACACTTATACATGTTTCTATTGGGAATTGGTAATTATATTTCATTAAGGGCGGATATTTTAGTCATCACAAAAAAGGGAGAAACACTTTGAGGGGAGAAACAAAAATTGGGAGAAATAAAAAATTGAAGAAACAACTCACATATATATATATATATATATATATATATATATATATATATAGGAAATGAAATATCTAATGCATTTAAAGTCTTTTAAAAAGTTTATACATACAATTTTATAATTCTATGTTCTTAAATACTTTTTCTTCTTGTAGAATTTTGTGTATAACCAAAAAATCGAATTAACTTTTCTGAAGTCCGAGATGGTAAATTAATCTAATTATTTTTTCCTCATTAATAACTTAGAGAAATATCACCCAAATAAATTTTAACAAAAAAAGTCGACTATCCTTTTCTAAAGATTCAAGTTCGGATTTGAAGAAATTGCAATATAAAATGATAGCGAATTTTGTCATGCATACTGCTATTGAAGAAAAATAGTATGGATATATAGAAGTGAAGTACGTGTGTTTCAAAATGGAATTAGCACAGAATAATATTGAAGTCTAATTAAGTAAAGAATTCATGTGATTATATGAAATAATCTTTAAAGCCAAATTAATAATTTCTTTTGGGTAATTGAAGTGTTTTAGAGAACTATAGTAGAAAGTCCTTTGAGATGGATCCAAGTCATAATTTGACGGAACCTAAACATTATCTTTTTGAGGTGTCCATATTTCCTTTACTATTCTAAAAAAACGTATTAGATTCTTCACTTACTTTTTGTACTATTTTCAAAACACTATAACATAGAGACAGTCCACATTCAGAATTAGTTTAGGTAAGTGATTTTAGCATTTCAAAGTAATTTCAACACTCAACTCATGCAAGAATTTTTTTTTTGCCCATATTGGTGTGCCTAAAGCTCTTTTGGATGCCAAAATCTATGACTTTAATTCATTCCTTGCATTTTACTTTTTTTTTCCTCATAATTATATTTTGACGGTTGATTTTATTTTTATTCATGACTTCAAAATGGTAAGTTCTAATGAGTAATAATTTATACACGTACAAAACACATGCAATTTCAAACATACATACTAGGTGTATCGTATGAAAACTAATTGTTTATGTAAAAAATCATGATAAAAGATCAAAAAATACATCATCAAATAAAAGGCTCTCCCAATTTTTCGCTTTTTCTCATGTTCATAAATTATTCCGTTTAACAGAAAAAGATTTCAAGCGATTGAAAATCATCTAGTTTACCATGTCAAGAAATAGGATGGGGAACAATATTACCAATACTCACTTTTAACCTTCCCACTTGGATGCAATTATGTCAGCAGTTCGCTATTGAAATCCATGACAAAGAAAAACAACAAACATCCTTTGTAACCGTTATTGTCCACCTAAAAATATTAGATGGAACAAGCTGTATATAACAACCAGTCTAGGGCTACAAAAAACTAGCAGTGGTTCTCCATACTACACAAGATACTAAGTTGATTAGACAAAACCAACCAAAACAGAAAAGTTAAAAAAGCATTTCCACATGATATACATTATCCACGGGTAACAGCCACGACCTGCTTCCCGACGTTGCGCCCTGAGAATAGCCCTATCAGGGCACTTGGACCATTCTCGAGGCCTTCAGCTATGTCTTCCACATAAACGATTTTTCCTTCTTTTATCAGTGGGAGAATCATTTGCAAGAACTTTGGATATAGATGATAGTAATCAAACACCAGAAATCCTTCCATTCTAATCCGCTTGGTGATCATCAAAACAGCAGAAAAGATTTTGAACACCTTCAGACTGCTCAAGGTTATATTGTGAGATCATGCCACACACAGTAATGCGGCTGTGAAGTCTCATGTTAAGAAGCACGGCATCAAGCATCTTTCCTCCCACATTCTCAAAGTAAATATCAATGCCATCAGGGAAGTACCTAAAAAATTGAAGAATTGAGTGAGAATGTCGTCAGTTTGAGCCAATAGAAAGTACGAGAAGGTGATATTTACAAAATTATCTTTATGTCATGTGTCAATTGGGAGTTTGAAAGTAAAAATAAAAAAAGCACGAAACAAACATGAAACTATACCTATGTTACACGGACTCGGTGTTGGATACGGGTAGATGTGTAGGTATCAGATTCATCAATTTAATAATATGAGCATATGAGGACACTCTAAAAAGAATTGGATACGGATACAAGGGTGTGTCTTGTATGCTTGTATATGTTAGTGTAGTTAGAGTAGTAGTAATGCAATTTGATGACATGAACCAATTTGGACACACATTATTTTATAACTCATTTTTCAAAAATATGTTTATGTGGCATTATAGAATATTAGTGCATTGATAAAAAGAAGATAATAAAAAGATATAACCATACTAAGATTTAGTGATTTGATATACAATTCTCATATGTTTCTTCCTCTTTTTTAATCTTCTTCTCTATCTTATCAGTCTTATCATGTTTGTGATGAAGTCACAATCATGTTGAAGTCAATATAATTTTTGACTTGGTTAAAAGGTCAGTACCCAATTGAAAGTTGACCGTATGAACACAGATATCACACACACCCATGTATACACGGCAAGACAAGGGTACTCTCACCCCAGAGGAGAGTCTAAGATAGAACTACACTCCCAACTCTAAAATCATGGATTAAATCTTGATAATCTGAAATATTGCTTCTTCAGCTTGAGGTTCAAAAAACTACTCCAAGGCACACCATGCATGCTGAAAAAGTCATGTCCTTCATGGAGAAAAATGTTGTTACTTTCAGAAATCCTTGAGAAAATTTCCATGGGAGAAATCATTTTATGGCTCATCGCTTAAACATACTTTTAGCTGGCTAAAATGGAAACTCACCTTTTCAAAACAGCTTCTAGATCTTGCTCATCTTTATAGTTGAAACCTTCGTCAAAGCCGAATTTTTGCTTCAACAAATCAACCTTAGAAACAAACAATAAAAAAAAAGCTAGAGTGAGATAATGTAGTTTAGGCTTTTCTCATGCACATCTTTTTATATCAAAATCACCATAGTAGTTTTCTTCAGGAGAGAGTATCGTACACTAACTTCACAAACAAGATTAAATCATTTCTTGTACTCTAACACTAATGGATATCTAAAACTTGTTCACATGTCCAATTTTCTTCCTGAAAAATAACTTCAGGATTACAGGTTACTGGTCATACATGATTTTGTGTAGCTTTCAGTATAACAGGTAAGGCATGGCAACTGAAACTCTGAGCAAAGAAAGGATGCAATTCAAAGATATATTTCGTTATTGAAGAACTTGTACACGTTTTCAAAGTAACCCCAGCTTTCATCAAACCCTTTCACGTGAAAAAAGCAGAAATCTTGGACTTCTGAGAACGGAAAGAGTTTTGGTAAAACTAATGGAAGCTTGACTATATAAAAAATGCATTCCAATTAAGTGCATTGTTTAATGAGCTTACAAAAACAAATAGCATGGACCTTTTAAGCCACAGACCTTTTCTTTGGTTCCAGCACTTCCAACAACATAACAGCCAGCTAACTTTGCAAATTGCCCCACAAGCTGACCGACTGCTCCAGAGGCAGCTGAAATGAAGACATTATCTCCCTTCTTTGGAGAACAAATCTCGAAAAAACCAGAATAAGCAGTTAAGCCGGGCATACCTGTTAGCAACTCAAAGTGTTTAGACATGCCATGTGGGTGGGGGGATATTTAGCTGTTACGCCACAAGCAACAAAGATTAGTGGAAAATACATGCTTATTTTAATGAGCTAAATTTTCTACAAACCAGTATATTGAGAAATTGATACAGAATTTTGAATAAGTAAAGGAACTCCAGAAACGTATTACATGAAAACTTGTTTAATCAGTTAAATCATAATCCAGAGGCAAAGAATCTGTATCAGGAGTAAGAAAGTATACAACATAATAAAAGTGCTTTTAGTTCAATTAAATCTGCAGGGCAAGCTTCCAGGATGAACTCACTCTATTCAAAAAATGCAAAAGGACTTAAATTAATAGGCTATGGTGATAGTGCCTAACCAATTTCTGAAGTTAGTCTGATAGGATAAAGGAACCAATTCTTACAGAGACCACAAAATATCATCTGAAAAGAATTTCCAAACAAAAAGGGGAACAAGAGAAGACACTACATGTTAACTTCAATGTTTCCCCATAACGTTGAATAAAAATAAGTGTGCTTCCTCATCTAGACATATTAAACAATTTGCAATTCTTCAATTGTAGTGTCTATCCTTATCTCTCATGCCTTTAAGAAAGATAAATTTGATTAAGATTTCCAGAAGAAAAAAGAATAGCATATGTCCCGACATCTTTCAGTGCAAAACTATTTACTGATATTTCTATATCTTGTGTGAAAAAATAAAATTCCACTGTTATTGTCCCATAATTTGAATTTAGTAAGCCTAACATTTGAAGGAAACAACATTATTTCATTTGTCCCTTTCTCAACAGTCAAGAAGAAAACTGTTGTGAGTATACAATTATTGTGAAACTTACCAAGGATTCCTGTATAGTAGGACAGAGGCACATCTGTGTGTTCAATTTTAAATAGAGTTTCTGGAGCAGTAATGATGCTGTATTCTTCCCATCCAGTCAGTCCCCAAAGCAGATCACCTTTTTTGAAGTTTGAATGACTAGAATCCAGGACTTCAGATACTCCAAATCCCCGAATAGGCTACAGTAAAAGCAATGACATGAAATTATGAATTTGAGTTGCTGATAAAAGGTCATACCATTTTTTCCCCTTTCATATCACCTCTCTGCCTCTCCGATTTTCAAGAAACTCTCTAACTACCAAACTAACGGTGCTGTTCTTTAGTCTTTCAGTCTAAAGCAGGCTCGGCAATTATTCCTCTCTCTCTGTTACTGATTACTACAATACGTGTATCAACATTTTAGCTTTGGGATCACAAAGAAGCAATCTACAATACAGTTCAGATTTCCTTTTTGCCTGTTGTATAATCAACATTTCTGCACCAATGCTACAAAACATGTGGTGTACGGAAATCTACAAGTACGTTAAGAAAATCTAACCCGAATCCTTGAAAAAAAAGAAAAAAGAAAATTGTAAAAATTGACGTATTATTAAAAATTAAATTTAAGCTTACAGAGCCAGGAGTGAAGGATTCGACGTAGCTGCCTTCGAGCTTTCTCATGCGAGATCTCATGTAGGGGTCACAAGACAAGTAGAGATTTTTAACCAGAACTGCATCTTTAGAACCTTCGTGAAGCTTCAGCTTGATTTGGGTGGTTCTGAATTCCATGTCACCCTCTTTTGGGAAACCGGTCACGTAGTGCTTTAGTATTAAGTATAACTTGCTTGTTGCTCGCTTCCTCCGCCATTTCACTCACTCCAACAACAATCACCCAACAACGCTCTTTACTGTGTTTTTCGCGTGTAGAAATAAGAAGTGTCAATGCAAATTGTCGGCGTGATGTTGAAAAAATGTTAGTGTGTGTTGTGCGTGTGTGGAAACTGCTAGTATCGTTGGCTGTGCGGCCCAAGCGGATCCATATCCTCGTAAACATATACGTGGCTGTCGTGAATCTATTGTGATGACATTTTAAACGACGATGATGACAGCCTTATTTAAGGATGTGTTTGTTTTGATGACAAAGGAAAAAAATGAGAGGGAGGGGCCAGGGCCGGGGGGGTTTGTGATTTCCTTCTCTCTTTTTCTTTTTTCACTTCTTCTCTTTTTTTTGGTAAAATACTTACATAAACTCGATCTTTAGTCCCACCTGTAGACACTGCAATCAAAATTAAATCTTATAAAATCTTTCTTATATCAGCTTATATCATAAATTTCATAACATTTAATTCACACCACAAGATCTACAAGTGGAGTAAAAAACCAAGTCTACCTAAATCTTTCCTCTCTTTTTTTAGTTGTTGGCAAAATGTGGATATATACTTTTTTTTTTTTTTTATGTGTTCTGAAGCATTTAGAGAAATTCTTTAAAATTTTATTTTCCTAATTCATTTGTTAGTTTAGTATTTTGCTTACAAAAAATCTTTTTATCTTTTTGACACTAATTCTAAGTGTTCCTTTGTGCATTTAACTTGAAATGCGTTCGAAGGAAAATTTGTCATGAAATGATTTTTAAAATACAATATGCTTTTTAATTTGAAAATGATGGACATTTGTGGAATGTCAAAAATCAGTAGTTTATTGTAATTTCACGCTACTTTTCTAGGGAATGGAATTGGTAACATAGACAATAAAAAGAAAAAACAATATTAGTTTCATTTTCATTATGAGAAAAACGTTTAGAGTTAAAAAAGGGTAACGCTTAAAATTAGTGTTAGAAAGAAAGGAAATATGGAGAATTACGGCCACACTAATTTGTTTTGTGATGGACCATTTTGATTTGGTAGCATTAGCTGGATTTATGATTCTCCACATATGACTTCACCAATTGGTCCCAAATTCAACCATACTGCCAATCTGCAAAAATGAGAAAACAATCTTGATACGTCAAAATTTCAAAATTCCAAACAAATTGTGTATAAATTCCGCCACCTTCCACTAGAAAAAAAATTTTAAAAATAAAAAATTTGACACTACAATTGTTAGGATATGTGTCCCGAAAATTTAGTTAAAGTTAATTTTTGCGGATCTTTAACGGCGGTAACAAAAAATAATAACAAAATATGCAGAAAAAATATAAGTAGAAAGAGAAATAAAAATTTATATAATTCAATCAATTAGACCTACATCTATAAATAAAGAGAAGTAATATTTCACTATACTTACAAAAATACAAAAAGTTTTAAAAAAATCTCAAAAAACTAAAAGAGAAATATTTCAAAAAAAAAAAACTTGAGAACTAAATCAAAAATAAATTTTAACGAAACTTATTAAGAACTCTGTATTCTTACTTGGATTAATGCCGTCTGAAACGACTACTTCTGGTTTAATTTATAGGTAAAATATGTCTAAAACCTCTAAATACAATTAAATTAATTTTGCCAAAAAAATAAATCATACCAGATAAAAGTTTTCGATTTCGTATACGCAATTGAGATTGACTTGATTTGTCAGATCAAAGACATACCTCAAATTACATGCATATGGGCCACACAACTCTATTCCTGACAACAATTGTTTCGAAAGAAATATTTAAGTAAATCTGATTTATAATTTTATTTGTAAACCTGATCTATTCATAACACTGGTTTATAGTAGTATTTTCCTTATTTCAAACCATCCTAAAAACTTAGCCAGGTGGTACTACCAATTCTGGGAACTTTGGAGCTTGCAAAATGTTATTGGTGAAAATCTAATACTGTGATTATAGGGGAGTATTAGTTAATCAATTAATAAAATTAATTAAAAATTTTAAAAAGTGTACTAATAAAATTTAATTAGTTTTGATGTCAAATTTAATTTTATAAAAAAATTCGATTAATTAAATTCAACTTGAATCAATGAGACCCTTGACATTAGATTGAAATTATGCCTATACAAACATGTTTTTAAAACTTTGGTATTTTAATTTTATTTAACTTTTACCTTATATGATGTGATATAAGTATGAATTTAGTTAAAAAACTAAAGGTAATTATAATATATTATAAATAAAATATACTTTTAATTGAACAACTATATTTATGTTTATATTGATATTTAATTCAAGTTTTTTAATGACTTGAACTATAAAATACATTTAAAACTACTTAATATATGAAATGTACAATTAAGTTTATTCATGTTATTTCACACTTACATATATAATTGTATGAGCACTATTACATATATACTTTATGTGCATATTATATATCAAAATATGTAAAAATGCTTATTTTAATTAATGAATGCGATTATCAATTAATGAAATTTACATATTTTAATTTAATGACTCAACTAAATTTATAAATTCGATTAATTAATTTTTGACAATAATAAATATATAAAATTTATCTATTTATTAACTACATTTACTTCAAAATCATTTGTAAATTCAATTAACAAAATACTTAACTCGCCCATAACTGTGATATGAATAAGATCTATAATATGAATTATATTTCTATTACTTGGGCCCACTAAGAACAATAATATTTCTAAGCTATTGGAGGAAGGCTGATTCACAGTTTTATCGGTCAACTATTACGCTGGCCGTGTCAAACACTTCAATTTTTTTGTTTAACTATTTTTTATTTTGGAAAAAAAATTTAAAAAAAAAGGCGATTTTGTAAGATAAATAGGTAAGGTGGTTAAGAAGTTAGAACTTTTTCCCAAAACAATAACTGGTATATTGGTATAAATCTAATACTCAGTAGTATAGGGTAAGTACCCTTATCAAACTTGATTGCATTTGCAACCCAAATGGGATAAAAATCCTCCCAAATACATCTTTCCTAAGAGTTTTTTTTTTGGTGCAAAATTTGCAGTCTATTACTAAGAATATTAAATGGCTAGTTTCAAACTTGAAAGAGCAACTACAAAACAGTGAACTTAGAGCAAAGATATCCTCCAGCAAAAAGGCTAGCTTTTCTTGATTCAATTTTTTCTGCCTTTAATCTTGTCCATTAAGTTGCTATACTTGGTTTTAATGATCATATCACCTCAGCCTTTTGACTTGGGATTAACTAGGCTAAATCTAACTGCCTCAGCCAAATCAATTTCAAAATTACCTTTTGCATCATATCCCAAATTTTCACCAACTACTTATCCCAGGTCCTAGTTACAATGCCATAGCCTACTCTTGTCTTTGGCTCATCTATAGCTACCCCAATGTTAACCTCGATTACATTATGTCTCGAGCAGACCAATGTCTTCTTGAGATTGTTGATCCTGTTTCTCTATTGCTTTCTCTATTTTTTTTTTTTTTTTGGCTTGTGTGTTATCAAATTCATTCTATTTCCCACTGCTTTTCTTAGAGTGCTCTTCCCTTCCTAACTTTTACTCTGCAACTGAAAGCAGTTTTTTTCTTTCCACAGTTGGCACAAATGTTTGTTGTCAAAGCAATATGATCATTTCCCTTCTTTCTTCCTTTGGCTTTCATCAGTTGTTCGCAACAACTCCAAAAATAAACTCTATGCTCCTCAATACTATAGGAGATATTTTCCAGACTTTTGCTTTTTTTTTTTTTTTTTTTGGTTGCAAGTAAAGAAGACATGTTCAGTTAACTCATGGTTAGCTCCACAATCCTTGCAGCTTGGTTTACCTTTCCCAGTTCTTTGGAAGATGCTAATTGATTGGCAAGGCTTAGTGTAAGCATTTCCATATGAAATGCTTGATCTTGTTTTTAATGTCAACCCGCCACAACACTTCCTAGTTAGTTTTGTGCATTTCTACTTCATTTTCCTTTAGAGTTCTTCCTTTCCCACTCTTATCTCTCTTGTTCTTCGATTAGCTTATAACTTGAGTTGACTCACATGGAGAAACTTGAGCCAGAACCACTCCAGTATCATCTATCCTTGCATCCCCTTATACTAATAGGATTTTTTAAGATATTTCTCACATCTTGCTCATTAAAGTTTTATTGCAATACATGAACATTATATCTAAATCTCCCGTTAATGTTGTCTACTAATGAAATTAAGTGTCCCAAATATTGATGGATTTAGTATGCCCAACTCTCTTTCTTAGCCCTTTCTCAACTAAATCCCTCACAATCGTTACACTTTTTCAATACCAAAAAGCATTTGTTGGTACCTTTGAAGGAAACAGGATCATCTTGTTCAGATATTTGTTCCTGAGGATCTTACCAATTAACAGATTAGGTTGTGTGATCAGTGTCCACAACTGCTTGACCAATAATGTAGAATTAAATCTATGTATATTTTTAAATCCCTGTCAATCTTTCCATTTATCTTCTATCATCCTTTTCCAAGCAATCTAATGAATATTCTTTTCTGCCTTCTTGAATCCCACTAGAAAGAGGAACTGTGCCATCATCTTTGTAATCTTTTGCAAATCCTCTTAAGAGTTTGAAACACGACATTGGGTAAATAGGCATTGCTATTGCCAATGCTTTTGGGAGTACCTCCTTGCTGGAGTTGCTCAACAAATTATTCGTCCAATTCTGCAATATATCAATTACTCTTTGCTTAATAAAGCCAAAATATATTTTTCGTTTCTTGTAAGGAAAAGGCCTAGACACTTCTTTTGACTAGCAAATTTCAAATTCCCAAGCTTTATACACAGCTCAGTCCTCAATATAACCTTAGGGTTTCTTGTAGGGCAAAAAAAAAAAAAAAAGCAGAAGACTTAACAGACTTGATCAATTATCCTAAATGGAACTCATACTTATTAAGAGCCCCTAGTAATTCTTTAGTTTCTTCAATTTCAGCTATACAGAAGATGACTGCATCATCAACAAAAAAATAAGTGGCAGATTTCAGGCCTATCTTTGTTGATCTCTACTTCGGAAAGTTTCTTTTTGATATATAGCAACTTTTTTTCAGAGGTTAGAAAGTCCATCTAAGCACAATAAGAATAGATAAAGGAAAGGGATTCCCTTATCTAATCCCTCTTCCTAGAGTTATATATCCTACCCTTTCCCCATTAACATTAAAGGAGTAACAAACAGAGGTTATACATTTTATAATCCAATGAACCCAGGTGTAATAGAATCTCATTTTATTTATAATAGCTGCTAGAAAAGGCTATTCAACCCTGTCATGTTTTACACATGTCCGGTTTTAAGGCCATAAAATAATCATTACCTTTTCTTTTATTTTTGAAAAAAAATGCATGCATTCGTGAATAATGATTATGTTGTCAAAAATATACCTACTAGACACAAAAGCAGCTTGTTAACAACTATTGCATGAATCCAGAATAGGTTTCATCCTACTGACTAAACTTAGACATAGCTTTATTGTAGAGACTTATGGGTCTAAATTTTGCAAGATTAATAGGATTATCAACTTTAGGTATGAGAGTAATCATAGGGGTTTCATTCAATGACTTGAGCGAATATCTAGGGTAGAAGAAACTATTAACTACATTCCCTACATCCAAGTTAATAATATGTAAGATTGTTTGAAAAAAATATAGGAGATGTACCATATGTCCTTGTGCCTTGTTCAGATGCATTGAGAAGAAGGTCTATTTGATTTCTTGTTCCTCAAAGGGTCAAAGAAGGTGCTGGCTAATTTGAGTAGTAATTTTCTGAAGAATTCCGTGAAAAACTTCTTCAAAATCAGCAGGATTGTTGGACTTGAATAGGTCCTTCTCAATCTCTTCATTAACTCTGTAGTACTCCCCATTAATTATTGCCTTGCAAAGAATTGATTCCATTCCTCTCTTCCTCATTCCTATCTTCCTCTCTTTCACAATAGCAGGGAAATAATTAGAATTCCTATCCCCTTTCTCAACCATTGATTCCTAACTTTTTGGTGTTAGAAGGTTTCCTCATCCTTGTATGCTTTCCCAATTCTAATTTAAGGCAAGTCGAACCTCCCAATTTACTTCTTCTATCTGAATGAGCTGAGTTTTCACCACATTGATATGCTCTTTTAACTATTTGAACATTTTGTCTACATTCATTTGAAGATTTTGTTTTTGTTTAGTAAGTTTTGATCTTACTAGCTATATTCAACTATCTAGAGCCCATAATATCGTTTTGGCTAGCTGATTTAATCGCACTTTCAACCTTCATGCTGCACCCTCCTATCAAATGCAAACCTCCTCTTTTACCTGTTAGAATTAGGCCAATGTAGTAGAAGAACCATTGAGTAATATGATGTTTCAGTTGGGATATGGATGCATTTTGCTGAATTGTATTTCTGGATCCACAGCACTAGACAAAACCCTGTCAAACCTATCCTTTAGTTCATGATCCGTACCCCAATCATTGCATCAAGTCCAGGCAGGGGCGACCTTTATACCCCGTAAACCATCTGATTCATGAAAATCCAGTTGTTGAAGTTAGTAAATTTCTAACTTTCCCTGACTCTCCTATCCCCACTTATTCTCATTAGAGCAATATCATTGGAATCCCCAATGATAACCTATTTATCCCCCATAAACGCTTTCTAAGATCATGTACCTCCCACTGTTTCTTCCTAATATAATAATTGGTACTAGTATATATCCCAAGATAAATATTTATATAGACCCGATTTTTGGTCCACTTATATATATTGTGATTAAAATTAAACCTTAAAAAATTTTACTTACATAAGTTGATGTCATAGATTCTCTAAAATTTAATCCACATCACAAGATTTATAAATTAGATAAAAAATCGAATCTACCTAAATTTTTGCCATATCTCAATATATCACCAGGATCATTTTTTCTTAGGATCAACCACGCTAACTTCCAAGTAAAGGAAGTTAGAATAAAAATAATTAGAGAATTATTAAACAAACACATACATCCCATCAGTTTTTCTAACAGCATCTACAGAAAAGGAATTATTAAACTTTTTTGGGAACTTTTCCATGAAACTTTTCTTTTTTTTTTTTTTTCCTCAGACAAATTATTACCTATAATTTAGGGTGTGAAGCCTCAACACCTACTTTAGTTGGAGAATTGTAAAGGAACTCTCCGTCCTCGACAATTCCAGAGCATCCATTAGCAACTGGGAGGCGAATAGGCTTTGTCCCTACCACCTGTACAAGTTCATACTTAATAGACTGAGCAGTGTCTTTCCTCCTTTTAATTAGTGTCGTGCCCTATTTTTCAGTGGTAAAGAGAAAATAATAAATGAGTATAATAATTGTACAAAAAGAAGATCTAAAATGGAATTTTAAATGCGACATTTTGAAGACCCTAAAAACAATCTTAAATAGGATTTTATAAATAAATAAATAATGGAATCTTTACACAGTGTATAAAGTGTACCGGAACACTAATCTAAATCTAAAGAAAAGGAAAAATTCTAAAGATTCAGAAGAAGTAGAAAGTTTAAGGCATTAAAAAATGTAATAAATAAATAATTCAGCAACATAAATAATTCAGAAATTCTATACTACTAGATGACTCCTAATCTACGAAAAAAAAAAAAAAAAAGATTCGGGAGTTCTATTGAGGAAAAGGAAGGTTATACTACTTTACAAGTAACTTAGGCATTCTTTTACTCCTAGTAAACCCAATTGCGAGATTTAATTCATATTTCTAATAAATTAACCCAAATTTGTATCAAGTTTGGATGCCTAAAAATAAATATAAACAGAAGAAAATATGCGAGAAAACATGTAGAATGGGAGAACTTGCTGTGTCAGTACGAGACTAACATAGGAGGGAAAATTTTCTGCACCAACATTGGGCTGGTGTAGAAGTGACACATGAAAATATATACAAAAACTAAACATACTTAACAAAAGATAATAATAAAAAGTATAAATATGTAAAACACGTAACATGCAAATTCTAACAAATGCGATAAACACAAAGTACATGACCCTATAAAATACATTAGGATTAAACATTTTACAAGATATAAATTACATTGGACAATGATAATTAGAAAAGAATATACATCTATAACAAACTAAATAAAGGTACTGAACAATTATCACATAAATCAGGTAATGCACGTAAAGGATTTACAAGTACTTTTTGAGGTGTCAAAAGCTACAAAATTATTATATTTTTTTAGCTCAAAATATGATCAAACAGGTCAAGGTACCAATACCCAAGAACAAAACAAACCAAATAATATTACAACCTAAAGAAGCAATTTTGATAACTAAAATTAGGCAAATATTTCAAAAGAAAAAAGACCTAGTTTAAACAAAATCTAAACTTTAAAGACCAAATTGCAAGATCTCTAAACAATTAAAAGGGCAAAAACACAAGAAATAATAAAATTATAATGGTATGATAACAATTAATAACACAAAAAAAAAAAATCAATTAGAATCAATCTAAACTTCTAAGGACCTAATTGCATAACTTAGAAACTTTAAAGTGCAAAATTAGGATTTACAACAAAGCTCAAACTTAAAATTCTAAATCCAAAAGCCTATTGATTCTACAAATGCTTTTTATTAAAAAACTTTTGGACCTAATCATAAAACTAGAAAAATCATTAGGTGTAAAATTGTAATTTTCCAAAAGTTTAGGGTCAAGAAGTAAATCCTACTAAGTTTTGGATTCTAGGAAAAGTATTTATATGTATTTGATTGATAAATCTCATAATACAAAACTTTTTGGGGTAATTTGAAAAGCTTTTAAGTTTAAGGGGTCAAAATAAAAGTTAGAGGAAATATGGAGGGTCAAATAAAATGCTAAAAGTTTGCTAAATCAGAGTCATCTTCAACTCTCATCCAGCCATATTTTCTTTTATTTTATTTTTTTCTATTTTCCTTTTCCTTTGATTTTCTTTTTGTTTTTTTTGTTTTTTTTGTTCTAGGCTAAAACAACATCTAAAGACATGAAAATTGAAACCTGACCCATTCTTCAACATAGAATGCGATTATAACATAACATTTAAAAAATATACGCTAAAAAGTGGCCAAAAACAGCCATGAACAGTGACTTGGGACTTTTTCTTCCCAATATTTGTTAAACATCACCAAATCTCAAAAACGGGAACACATAACTAATCTTTAAGGGCAAAGAAAATCAATACAGTATCAATACATTGAGAAAACATGAATCAAAATCAAACTCGTGGGCATAAAATTTCATTCACATTCCTTCTTTTTTTTTTTTTATCATAATTATAAGAACTGATGGTAAAATTTAATCTAAGATTAAAAGGAATTATTTCAGTGATTTCAAGATGAAAAAAATATTTCGATTGCACCGTGAGCTCCATCCATGCATGGATTGGGGTGGTGGCCGTTTTTTTTTTTTTTTTTTCTGTCTCTTATACACATCTAGATGTGTTAAGGGACAGTTTGTTGTAATGTTTTGAAAATCGGACCGGCCATTGAACCAGTGGCCTGTTCGGTTCAGTTCAACCGATCGGACCGGTTGAACAGGTCGGTTCACTAATTTAGGTTTTTTTTTTTTACCACTGTGTGATATAATTTAAAATGACCTAAATATATTTATATAAAATCAAAAATATACTAAAGTGAAACACTATTTTTGGATAATTATAGTCATAATATCCAAAAATACTAATCAAATTTCTAAAAAGAAAAGTGAAATTTATACAAAAATAAGTATAAAAAAGAAAAAATAATAATAACTTAATAGTTTAGGCTTTGGTGTGTTCAATGTTTTGCTATTTTGGAGTTTATTTTCCTGATTTTTTAATTTTTCTCTTTATTTAAATCACTTTTTATTCTGAAAATTTAAAAAACTGATTTTTAACCGGTTCCCAATTTTTTACCGGTTCTGTCCGATTTTTTGGACAAACCGGATATGTAGTTGGACCGGACCGGTGGTTCTTCCGGTTTGCGGTTCGACTGGTCAAACCGGCCGGTCCGGTCCGGCTTTCAAAACACTGGTTTGTTGTATGCTAGTGTTCGAGAAAAGAAGGTGCAGTGTGTGTGTGTTTTGGGTGTTCGTCCGTGTTCGTGTGTGATTGTGTGTTTTTGTGGCTGTTTGTGTATATGTTTAGTAGGAAGAAGGAAGTAGTCCTACAGAGAAGAAAAGAAGAATCGACGATCGAAAATTTTTCCATATCAGAAATAATTTATAGAGAATAAATAGGGAGTGAAAATAATTTAAAGTGAGAGAATTTTTGTTGGGAAAGAAAATGTGTATTTTTATTATTTGTAGTCAAATTAATTTGTTATTGCTTGTATTCCTTTACAAATGAGGGGTGAGGGAAAATACTTACATAAATTCGATTTTTAGTTCCACCTGTAAATCCTGTAATCAATATTAAATTTTATAAAATCTTGCTTACATCAGCTTATATCATAGATTTCATAACATTTAATCCACACCACAAAGTTCACAAGTAGGGTCAAAGATCAGGTCTACCTAAGTCTTTCCCGTGAAGTGAGTCCCTTATTTATAGAGATTTTTACGTAATGAGACCCATGATAATGGGGCTCATGAGACCATACATGTCCGACCTATTTGTGACGAACAACATTTGTCGAATAATATGTACCGAACTACTTTAAGCAAGTCGAGTTACTAAATCAGATGGTAATCAGTCCGACCTATCTGATCAAGTTTAAATGGAGCAAATCGATAAAATAAGTCACATATCTTCTTATATAGAGATCGATATATAATGTCACGTGTCTCCTGTATGAACTTGATTATTTTTTATATAGCCAAGAATAAAAGAATAGATAGGAAGGGAAAAAAAGAGAGAAAAGAGAAAAGAGAAAGAGACTGAAAAAGAGAGACGTGAGAGGCTTAAGGATCATGGGGGTGTTATTATTATTAATTTTTTTTTTTTGAGAGGGAAAATCAAGGAGAGTTTAGGAATTTTATTTTTTTTATTTAGCTGGTGATGATTGCGGTGTTGAGGTGTGAAGGAGAAAAGGATTTGGAGGGGGGACGTATCGTGAATTACTGGGGTAGAATAATTGTGATTGGACTTCCATTTTGGGAGGTCCAATCCCTTATTATTATTATTTTTTTTAAATCACATCATTTTTTTTGTGAGCTCAAAATGTCAGTCAATAACGCTTTTGGAATTTGATAAAGTTGTGCGGGTTTCAGAGAAACGTGACTCGATTTTTTTGATAATGTAATTTGTATCAATTTTTTATAAAATGAAAAAAATATTAAATGTGTTAAAATATTCTAATAATTATGGAAAATATATAAAAATCTTAAAAACATAATTTTTTTTTTTCGAAATGACACTTGAAATACTATTGTCAAAAAGTGTGCATCTAGAATAAAAATATATATTTAATTTTAAAAATTATCGCAAAATGAATTTTAAAAGTTACTAAAATTTATCAAAATATATAAAAACATGAAATTGCATTGACAAATATTAAAAATTAGAAAAACACTTAAGTACAAAAAGATCATTTTGCCCTTATTTTTTAGAAAATGATTATTTTATCTAAAAAAAATTATAAATATTGGTTAAATTGGGCATTTATATTTGAAAATTTGCCCTAATTTAACAATTAACAATAAAAAAACATGTCAAAATTCGATTTCTACAAATAATACATCCTCATCTATATCCTAATTGTAGTGTTGTTGAGAGGTTTTGAAATCCACAATAAAATTTTGGTCTTTTGAATGACAAGTTCATACCCCAATAAGATTTTTATTACACATTTTTTATTAAAACATCTTATTTCTTATCTTACTTGTTTTCTCTCATTTCACTATGTGACACTTAGTTTTCTGCCCCCTTACATAGTAGATCTTTTTCTTCATTTTCCTCTGTGATTTTTTTTCCTTTCCTCGCTGCCACCACCATTTGCTGCCCTCCCCTCCCCCTCCTCCTCCTCCTTCCCCCTTTCTATCATCCTCTCTTTTCCTACTTCCACCTTATTCTCTCCATACCTCTACCCCGTCCTCCATATTCCTCTCCCTCTATTCACCTATATTTTGCCCGAATCCCCTACGCTACTAGATGTAGAAAATTGAATATCCTTCACTCATTTAATCCTCCCATTTCCCATCTTCCAAGTTCCAACACCACCTTTTTTTTCCCCAAGAGTAAGCTTCTAGATTGAGTTTGTATAAATTAGGATTGATTACTTTCTTTGGATGATGATGCTAATCTTTCAGATGATGTGAACTGAGTTTTGGATGATGATGTTTTTGGACTGAAATTTGGAAGAAAACTCCTAAAATGGTTTTTTAATAGTGGTAAAAACCTGGTTCGCTCTGATTCAATAACTCTTATCGGTTCGGCATTTTTTTTTTATTATCAAATTTGACCTATTTTTAACCTTCTCATCTTATTGTGTACAATCAGTTTGATACCATGGTCGGCTCAACTAGTTGAACAAGCTAGCTTGCCTGGTTTGATTCTAAATATTACAGTCTCCCATGAATTTTTCAATGACATCAATTGAAACACTAACATTAAAATGCCACAATTATTTTATGAGCATGCAAAGCCTCTTTCTAACTACTACTGTAGATACTCATAAGCTTTGAGACAAATTTAATAAAGAATAATTTGATTTAGTTGTGTTTGCAAAGGGTCCATGCTTTTAACTATAGGTACTAAATCTAACCAAACTTGTTTAAAATTCATCCAAATTCACTCTCTCTAATGAATATGATTGACTATAAAATCTAAAGTGGGTGTTAATTTTTAATATTAGGAAAAACATTCTATTTTAAATACCTGGCGTTACTAACAATTTTTAAAATTTTGGAGCTTTCAAAAAGTTATTGATGAATATTAAAAATCCAACACTGCAATGTGAATAAAATCTTTGATATATCTAGCAATTCTATTGCTTAGGCCGGCTACAAATTTTCTTTTTGTAGGTATCACTACAAAAAAACAAAAAAACAAAAAAAAAAGAAAAGAAAAAAACACATGATTTAACCACGACAGTTTGCATAAAAAAGAACATAGCAATGGCTTTAACCATCATAGCAAATTTGTCATAATCTCCTCACAAATTCTATAAAGAATTTTGCGACAATAATTTGTCGCGAAAACATTCGCTAATATCAGCGTGCAACCCTGAGAGTTTTAGGGATACGATTTCGTTGCATATGTAGCCGCATAAATACAAAAAATTTACGTATTCAAATTATAAATTCATCACTAAAATTGGGCATTGGATCTCCTATTACACTTTTTGGTGTTACACTTATGTTACACCATGTGATGGGGTGACATTTGTCCCTCATTTATTATTTTGTTATTTTAAAGATACACATGTCATCCCATCACATGGTGTAACATGAGTGTAATACTAAAAAGTGTAACAGATGATCCAAAACCCTAAAGTTGTCACGAAGTTACATCATGGCAAACTTAATGACGGTATTTTGCTGTGTACATGACTATGTCATGAGTTGCCACAAAATTCATCACAAACTACATCACTAATTATATTGACTTCACCACTACATTTAAGACTAATTTCTAGCTATCTATTTCAGGAAAGAGTGAGGTAACCAAAGTCACCTCTAATTAGCAATAAATTATAGTCCATCACCAAAGTCCTCCTAATTAGCATTTAAATTTATTAGTTGCTAAATTTTTTACTAATCATTAAATAACTACTACAAAACGACATCCTTTTGGGCCTTATATCCCCTTCTTCCACTTCCAAGTTCCGTAGAATCGAGCAAAATAAACAAACTACGACTTCCTCCCTTGTCCACTAACTATCTTCTCGAACATACCCACACTATTTTTTACCAAAAAAAAATCAAGAAACATGAAATTTAACTATTGTACTTTTTGTTTCCTCTTGTGGGTGGTTTATTTTTGACTTTCAACATGTAAAATTGCATATAGCGCTCCGATCTACTATTGCCAAGGATTCAGCAGCCTTTGGATGTAAATAAAACATATTGAGAGTTTAAGGAATTGGGATAAGTCTTATTTTTTTTAACCAAAAAATGATAATATTATATTGATGATCTTTCACATATAAAAGTGCGAATGCCCAGCTACAGTGCTATTTTGGTCCACCCTTTTTAGCAATTTTACACATTGTTGGACAAGATTGGACTCTTGTTCCTTACACTATCGTTGGCACCTCACTTGTTATCCAACTGGCAAGTAATTTTTCCCTTATTCAATCATTCTGCCTAGGTTGACGCCTAATTAGGCGTCAATGACCTTGGTCATCTACCCTACTCTCCTTCCAACTTGATGACCTTTTCAACATTTCATGTGTGCTTTGCTTGGAATTTCCAACCTCTCGCATGCCACCACTTCCTCATGCATGTTTTTGTTATCCATTTGAAGTAGCAAAATCTGATTTACCTTTTCTTCTGTTTCTTCAATCTGAAGAGCTTGGATGGCAATACCTGACACAACAAGTTGACATGACACAAACATGAAACAAAATTAATAAGTATAAATACAACAAGGGAAAATCGTCAAAATAGTCCCTCAACTTTTGCACTTTAGCCAGAATAGTCCCTCAACTTTCTTTTTAGCCAGAATAGTCCTTAAACTTTTTTTTAGCCAGAATAGTCCTTCAACTTTTTTGTATAAGAATAGTCCTTCAACTTTTTTAGCTTGAATAGTCCTTTAACTTTTATTTTTTAGCCAAAAAAGTCCTTTTATGGTGTAGTCACCATAATTTTTTTTTTTTTTTTATAAATTTCAGTGGATGAAAGGACTATTTTGGCTAAAAAATAAAAGTTGGAGGACCATTCTGGCTACAAAAAAAGTTGAGGGACTATTTTGGCTAAAGTGTAAAAGTTGAGGGACTATTTCAGCGATTTTCCCATACAACAATAATTAATATATTCATGAGCGTATCAGCTCATGATTGACAGATTAATCCGTTTAAGTTATCAAGTAACTAGAAACCTATAACATGATTTATTTGACCTATTTGTCTTGTTAACTATTTTATAATTCTTAAATAATAATTAAAGCATTTTTTGTGCTTGGTAACAACCTTAGAATACGATGAATTCGCACATAAACTTCGTAAACTAATTGGCTTAGCCCAATCTAAAATAGGTTAAACAGGTTAGCAAGTTTGTTGTGTGTTATTGACTTGCAGCTTACTATTTTATGATTTCTATGCAAAACACCAATTTAGGGTTACTACCGTCTGTCCATTTTGGCAGTATTTGCCACCCAAATTTGAAAGAAATTCTTCATAATATTACATATTTTTGCAGCTCCTTTGTAAATTGAGATGTCTTTTTACAAAGGCTATTACTGCTATTAGCACTAGTTTTGAAAGAACAAAAGTGAATATATATATATATATATATATATATATATATATATTTTAGAGATATATTTTCTTCCAGAAAATTTGCCTAAATGTTGTGGCTTAAAACTATCCCTTACATAGATGTTTCCCTATCACCATTTTGCAATTATATTCTGTCTCTCTCTCCCAATTCTGATCAACAGCTTGAATTAGAACCAGTCCACAGGTTAAGCAATTCCAACTTTCCTGCAATATTTGTTGTGCTCATATAATGCCTAAATAATAGCCATTTCCCCTTTCTAGTTACGGCTTGCTTTGTTTCATCTTTGCTCCCTTTTGTCTTTCCTTTACTTACCTCCTCATACTCCAACCATTCTCTTGAAGCTTTTTGTATACTGCTTCTTGCTTCCTGTTCAGTCTCTTGGAAGACAAACATATTTCTTGCCTTCCATATAACTGCCAAAATGACGTTGACAGTCAGTGTAATATGATAATTTCCATTCTCTCTTTCTTGCCTCCAATAGTTTCTCCAACCAGTCCCAAAAAACTCCTCTAAAGCTATCCAATCCTTGCCAGTTTAAAGGACCAACTTTCCAGTCTTCCATGTCAATTTTTGCAAATCGGTGTCCAATTGATTCTTCCTTGTTGCCACAAAGTTTACACTTTTGCACCTCTACCCCAAATCTTTTTTGAGCTATCTCATTTGTTGGCAGAATTCGGTGTAGGCATTTTCACAAAAAAAAAAAAAAAAAAGGAAAAAATTCTTAATTTTATTTTTAACGTTAAACCCCATATGGCTTTCATCTTCTGATTGCTGTATGAGTTTGATTTCCTTTTCCTATCATACATACCATGATTTAGTCTTTCAATTTACTTTGTTAATTTACATCTTGAGTTCACAGAATAAAGTCCAATGATTGTTGCTTGCCTATAGAATTTGTCTTTGGTACCACCTACTAAACTGTAAACAGACTTCTGATCATTTCTTAATTCCACCTGAAATTACTAATGAGCTGACTCATAGAGTTCAGATTACAGTTCTCTGGTATTGGTGATATTAATTTGCCTGTTTCATTAAATGAAATTCATCTATCCCTCCTGATATTCACTGACTTTCCATCTCCTATTCTGAATCTCAACCCTTTCTCCACCAAAGCTCTTATAGTCATCACATTTTTACAGTACCAACTTGCATTATTAGAAACTTTCACATTTAAAAAGTGACTCCTTTCTAAAGTTCTCTGCATTTAGGACTTTACTTATCAACAAGTTAGGTTGTGTTAATATGCTCCGTAAGTTGATTAGCCAGTAATGCAGATTTAAAACTTGGAATATCTTTAGACTCAAGCCCTTCAATCTCCTTATCCTCAGTCATCTTTTTCTAGGAGATCCAGTGAATTTTTTGATAACTGTCCTTTGAACACCACTGGAATTGAGCCATCAACCTAGTTATCTCATTCTGAATTATTGCATACCCCTTTTGAGAGTTCAAAGCAAGATGTGGAATATGTTGGCACATCTATTGCCATAGATTTCAGCAAAACCTCTTTCCTATCATTGTTTAAAGCATCATCTACCCTCTGTATAATAGACTTGAAGATTTGTTTCTTCTAGTAATCACCATAGGTAGACCCAAAATATTTTCCTTAATTAACCTCCCTTAATTGTCCTAATGTGCTGCATACTTCTTCCTTGACCATCCTTTCAGTATTCTTAGTGAAGAAAGCAGATAATTTCTCCATGTTAATTAACTGTCCTGAAGCCATCCACGTCATACTTCCTTATTATGGTTCTTAGTTCCTCAACATCTTCTTTAATTGCCTTACAAAAGATTAAAGTCTCGTCTATAGAGAATAAGTGACTACTGCTAAACCTTCTTTGTTCATTTTCACTCCTGTAAGCTTTCTCTTGATGGTAGCCTTTACTATTGAGTTGGAAAGGACCATCCTGTCAAATCCCTCAAACTCTGTTAGCACATGTCCAACCTCCATTTAGTTACAAGAGTGAGACACTGAAGATAAGCATTGCAGAATCCGATGAATCCATTTTGCATATAATCATAATTTCTTCATTATAAAACACACTAGAAAGGGTCATTCTACCCTTTATAGGCCTTTGACATGTATATTTTGAAGCCACAAAATAGTTCTTACCCTGCCTTTTGTTCTCGAGAAGATGTAGGAATTCATGCAACATTGTCAAAAAAATGTCTACTAGGAACAAAGGCAGCTTCATTGTTGCTAATATAAAGATTTAAGGCATATTTTAGTTTGTTAGCCAGAAATTTTGAGATGGCTTTAAAAATAACATTTATTAGCCTAAAGCGAGACAAGTTTGGGGGGAGCTTCAATTTCAGGTATGAGAGTAACAATGGTCTTATTAAGAAACTCCAACAAAAGTTTAAATGGTCTTTTAATTGCACTAACAATATCATTCTTGATGATATCCACAAATGCCATTAACATAATGGAAGAAGTTTTTTTTTTTTTCCTCTATCTTTGATCTAGCTTGGTTTTTATTTTTATATATTTTTTTTTGTTTTCTTTTGAAATTAGGATTATTCTTTTTATTCATTTATGTTTCTTCCCCATTTTTACTTGTTAGCCAAATCCCATAGCGTATTGAGAGTTGCGTTCCCAAATTTTAGAGAATTATCAGGGTAAACCTACGAATTTTGCAATACACAGTTTGTAGCAACAACGGACTCCTTAGTGTAATTCAAGCTAAAGTGATGATGTATGGTCTTAATTAAGAATGTTGTATCAATTGTGGTAGAGGATATGGTAAATTATGTATAGAAATTCCTAGAACTTGATGAAAAGGTCAACTAGATTGTTAAATTATGGAAAATTCCAACACCAGTTTACGACTACGTTAAATTAATTTCTTCAATTTAAGTTGACATGTAACACTTCAGGACTGAATTGGCCCAATAATTTTTAAATGGAAATTATGAGTTCAAATGCTTAAAACACAAGTTGTTAATAATCCATGATTCGAAATGTTATCAACAATAGAATATCCTCTCCCAATTCTGATGTGGGACGAGACATCATATTCACCTCTCCTTTAAGCTTTGCTTCCTTACAAAACCTAGGTCGGGACCCAATTATATCAATAATATGTCACGTACATCGCATAGCGCGACTCAATACCATTGGCCTAATGTCACCCTGTATAAAGATCACACGAGATTCATTTTGATACCAACTATAACATTCTAAACCTGGGCTAGCCCAACAACTAGAAGAAGTTTGATCCTCGAAACTTCACGTACCAAGGTTTCACTGAGCACTCTAATCACCTAATCACAAATTCATCTTAACTTTATAGATGACCTATAGTTCAATATCCTAAACATTAAACCTAGGACATATATAGAGATCATTACCTATTGTTCTAATACCATTAAATGTCACGCCTCAAAGTCGGAGTCATAACACGTTGTGCTCTCACTTTCCCACAAGGACACTAGGCTCGTCCAATACCTTAAATCTCCGATCATTTGCCTTAAAGAAACTATGAACGCATGCAAAATAATGTTATGTAATGGGATGAGCAAACACTTGCCCAATAAGTAGCCCAGGTCCTCTTTTACCAAATTGAGCACGTTACATAAATATAATTTTAAAAATCATGTTTCACAAGTTAAAGCATGCCTATACATATATAGGTGCAATTTTATAAAAATTACTATTTCTAAACAACTACAATATGTAAATAGCAATAAAAGTGAACATTTCATATGCATAACATACGGTGAAATTAAATAGTAGCAATACGTATCTATTGTACAAATTCATAACATTGGGTTCAAGGATTTTCTAAAGCTCAATAAGCAACCTAGATATCCAGTGTAACTATTCTAACCTTTAGACAAGAGCCAAACATAGGCTAGGTACTTTCCGCTGGGTAGAATCAAATATAGGCCAGATTCCATCCGCTAGGTGGAGTAATAGGGAACTAGATCCCGTTTACATCACCAAGTCCTAGTTATTCAAGCCAAATCAATTTTCATATCAAAAGTAACGGAGTATACATCACACAAACATTATATTTAATCGAAGTGTCACTTACTTAGCTAATATTAAAAATATTAAATTAACTACACTCAATCAGAATTTCATAGGTAAGATAATACTTTGCAAAAATATAATTTTTATAGAAAGAGATATTTTAAAAATGTAAAAGAGATTAGAACCACATACCTTAACAATAGATTCAAACAATTATCTTAAATTAGGTATACAACTTGCAAAGGATTTTCTCCACCTAAAGAACAAATAATAAGATAAAAGGTTCAATACTTAGACAAACAAAGGTATAAATTCTAACATAATCCACCTTCCCAAACAAGTCCAGAAGTAAACAAATAAGAACCACCCTTCCTTAAATATCAATAGCCAGAAACTTAGTCAATTAATCTGTTCGTGTTGTTTACACTTGAACCCATGGGCAAAAACATAAATGCTAGTATTTTTATTCTTGTTTATTCACCTCTAGTAAAAAACAACATCAAATACAACATCACAGTCCTATCTTTTCTTTCTTTTTTTTCATTTATTGCATCAAATCCTTAGCTTATTTCTTTCTTTGCATTAGACAAAATCGGACTAGAAGATTACCCCCATTGAAGGTTATCGAGATGGATCCAGTTCTTTTTCTTCTTTCTCCCAATTTTCTTGTACGGCCTTTAACCCTAATTCTCGATATAAGTCATTTTGTTATATAACCCTTAATATATAATACTCGACTTTCAGTATTTAATAATTAGTCGCTCATTTTTTTTTTTCCTTAATTAATCTGTTACCCATTAAAGACCTATTGGGCTGAAAATACTCTTCAAAGGCTAATGTAACAAAAGAGGACCAAAAGGGAGTTTCACATGACAAATCAAATCTTTATCTACTTTTACTAGTACCATAAGGAACTAATGGCAAATACAACTAAACATTGGGACGGAAATCCTCCTCTCAACAATTCTTCATTTTTACGATGATAGTGAATTATTTTTAGATTGAACACTATTGTGGTTTAAAAATTTCGTATATTTAAGGTGATTGTGATGTTATTTTGAAGAAAGTGATTGTGATAATAAAAATATGTCTCTTAAGTTTTTCTTTGGTTTTCAATTGGCTGATGATAATGCCAGAGCAATAATGTTAACGACAGAGAAATTTTTGCAAAAAATGTCAAGTTTACCCTTTGTAGGTGAAACTCAAAGAACCCATCAATCTTTCAAGGATCCACCTCTCATCAACCCCAAATTCCCAATTCTCATACAGGTCTACATCTTTCTTTCAACGCTAGAACTAAAGTATTGCAAATCATCATCTCTAAGTCCAAACCCATTCCCTCATTTCGCTTAATTTTCATCTTTGTATCCCTATTTCTTGCTTGACATCTAATTATTGTATTGTGTTCTTATTTTTATTTTTTTTTTAAATTGAGAACTAAGTAGGTGTTTGGTTTATGGGTACGAGGGAAAGGAATGGGAATTGATGATATGTACGACCCAATGACACCTTGCAGACACGTGGCAAGTTGGCCAATGTGGTCAAATATTCATGAGGGCAATTTGGTCATTTCACCTAAGCTCAAAGTCAAAGGACACTATAAGACATGGGAAACCAAAATCAGAATCAATTTAGACTCAGAACAACCCGTATAGCAACACCTACAATCCGGGTTGGAAAACTCATCCAAACTTTTCCTAGGGAAATCAACAGAATCAAGCTCAAAATCAATCGCAGAGTTCAAATTATAGACCACCTTTCCAACAGCAGTATCAACCCCAACACAATCAACTGCAAGCATCACCACCCCAGCCAGAAGAAGAGAATCAGCTAGAGAAGGCTCTCACACAGTTCATCCAGTTTAGTACTGACAAAATGAAAAGTCAGGATGCTACAATAAAAAATCTTGAGAATCAAATGGGTCAAATGGCAAGGACTATAGCTGAAAGGCCTCCTGGAGCACTACCGAGTGACACCATTGCTAACCCAAGAGAGCAACCAAAAGCCATCACGTTGCGCATAGTGGAAAAGTATAAGAGCCTAAGCAAATTGAGAAAGGAGCGGGTTGAAGTGAGAATGAAAAGAAAGTTGAAGAAGAGGTGAAATCAAACAATGAAGATGATACTGGGATAACAACCAGGGGAAAAGGAGAGGAAAAGCAAGTAGAAAAGATAAAACTAGGAGGTTGGCAGAAAGTCAACCCACAGAGCAACATGTCAGAGTTTCATTTCCTAATTGACTGAAGGGAGAGGATCAGCAGAAAAGGTTTAAGTAGTTTCTAGAGATTTTCAAGAAGGTTAAGATCAACATACCTTTTATGGAGGCTCTTCAAAATATGCCTAGTTATGCAAAATTTATGAAGCAAATAATTTCAAGCAAGAGGAAATTATTGGGAGACAAGATTCTATGCTTAACAGAAGGGTATAGTGCCATCATCCAGAAAAAGTTACCTCCCAAGATGAAGGACCCCGATTCATTTTCTATTCCATGTATCGTAGGAGGGATAGAATTCGAAAGGACATTGTGCATAGTGACAATTTAAGGGCGTCTATTAACTTGATGCCGTTGTCAATTTATAAGAAGTTGAATGGCGAGGAGCTTAAACCGACAAACGTCTCACTCCAGCTGGCAGATAGAAGTATAAAGTATCCTGTGGGTATAGTTGAGGATATTTTGGTCAAAGTAGATAAATATTATTTGCCAGCAAATTTCATCATATTAGACATAGAGGAGGACGAGAACATGCCGTTGATTCTTGGGAGACCATTTTTGGCAACTGGCAGAGCATCGATTGATGTGCAAGAAGGAAAATTACAATTAAGAGTCGATGATCAGATTGTCAATTTTTTTGTCTTTAATTCTCTCAAGCTCCCTTCTATATATGATGATTTAATGATGATTGATGTAGTTGATAAATTGGTTGATGATTTTTGTAGGTACGAGTTCCTCGACTACCATTGGAGAAAGCCTTGATGCATGCAAGAGACATTGAGAAACATGATGAAGCGACAAGGACATGTTTAAAGATGCCGGAGGCAAACCCTCCAGTGAAGAAGCCAGTTTCATGAGAAGAGTTAGGTAAGGGGGGTTTTCGGCCAACGAACCGCCCAAGGTAGACTTAAAACCACTTCCTGCACATTTGAAAGAAGCGATTTTAGGTGAGAATGACACGTTTCCAATTATTGTTAATGTTAGGTTATCTGATGAGCAATTATGTGAATTACTTGATGTTTTGAGAAATCAGAAAAATGCAATTGCATGGAGCATTCATGACATAAAAGGAATTAGCCCTACTATTTGTATGTACAAAATTTTAATGACTGAAAATTATAAGACTTGTAGACAACCTCAGCGTAGGCTTAACCCTACTCTACAGGAGGTGGTGAGGATAGAAGTCATGAAATTATTAGATGCAGGCATCATCTATGCAATCAGTGATAGTGAGTGGGTTAGTCCTACTCAAGTTGTACCTAAGAAGGATGGGATGACAGTAGTAGTCAATGAGAATAATGAACTTATTCAGTCCAGATTAGTCACAGGGTGTAGGGGTTTGCATAGATTATAGGAAATTAAATGAATCCACCCGTAAAGATCACTTTCCCCTACCCTTCATTGACCAAATGTTAGAGCGATTAGCATGTCATGCTTTTTACTGTTTTTTAGACAGGTACTCTGGGTATTTCCAGATTGCTATAGCCTCGGAGGACCAAGAGAAGACCACATTTACTTGTCCGTATGGCACCTTCACTTATCGAAATATGCCTTTTGGTTTATGTAATGTACCAAGCACATTTCAAAGATGCATGTTTGCCATTTTTCACGACATGATTGAAAAGTGCATTGAAATTTTCATGGATGATTTCTCTATTTTTGGGTCTACATTTGATGATTGTTTGCATAACTTATCCCTTGTTCTTAAACGATGTGAGGAAACAAATCTTGCACTAAATTGGGAAAAGTGTCATTTTATGGTACAAGAAGGGATAGTTTTGGGTCATACAATATCCAATAAGGGTATTGAGGTAGATAAGGCAAAAATTGAAGTAATAGAAAACATTAACTACCTCCATCGAATAATGTTAAGGGAATCAGGAGTTTTTTAGGACATGCCAGGTTCTATCGGCATTTCATTAAGAATTTCTCCCATATTGCTAGACCCTTGTGTAATTTATTGCAGAAAGATGTGACTTTTAATTTTGATGAAAATTGTATGCATGCATTTAACATTCTTAAAAAAGCCTTGGTGACTACACCCATAATTGTAGAGCCCGATTGGTCCTTACCTTTCGAGCTGATGTGTGATGCCAATGATTTTGCTGTGGGTGCAGTCCTATGTCAAAAAAAGGACAAGATTTAGCATGTTATTTACTACGCTAGTAGAACACTTAATGAAGCTCAAGTGAATTATTCTACTACTGAAAAGGAATTACTAGCTGTAGTTTTTGCATTTGATAAATTTTGCTCGGGTCAAAAACAATTGTTCATACTGACCACTCTGCTTTAAAGTATTTACTATCTAAGAATGATGCAAAACCTAGATTAATACGTTGGATTTTATTGCTCTAGGAACTATGTCTGCATTAATTTGACTGGGAAGTGGTTGATAAGAAGGGTAGTGAAAACATGAACAGATCATCTATCTGGAACGACTGAAAGAAGAAAGTTTAGAATTGTCACCCATTCGAGAGGAGTTTTCGGAGGAGAAATTGATGGCAATGGGTATAAACCCATGGTATGCAGACATAGTTAATTATCTAGTAGCGAAAGTTCTTCCATCTTCGATGGACTACAATCAGAAGAAAAAGTTCTTTTCAGATTTGAAATTCTACTATTGGGATGAGCCTTACTTGTACCGGCGGTGTAACGACCAGATGATCAAGAGGTGTGTGCCAGAGGAAGAAATGAAAAATGTGCTTCGAATGCGTCATTCATCACAAGTTGGGGGACATCACAAAAATCAAAGAACAGCTGCTAAGGTTCTTCAAAGTGGATTATACTGGCCATCGTTATTCAAAGATGCTAGGAAATTTGTGGAACATTGCGATGAATGCCAAAGAGCAGGGAGCATATCTCGTAGAAATGAGATGCCCCTTCAAGATGTCAATAACATTTTGGAAGTGGAATTATTTGATGTTTGGGGGATAGATTTCATGGGACTGTTTCCGAGCTCTTATTCAAATCGATACACATTGGTGGCAGTGGACTACGTTTTGAAGTGGGCCGAGGCAGTTGCACTACCAACAAATGATGCTAGAGTTGTCACAAGATTCATCAAACACAATATCTTCTCAAGATTTGGGGTGCCAAGGGCCATAATAAGTGATGGGAGTTCGCATTTTAAGAACTCTCAATTTGAAACTTTACTATCAAAGTATGGGGTAACACATAAAATATCATTACCTTACCATCCCCAGACTTCAGGACAGGTTGAGATTTCAAATCGAGAGTTGAAGCGTATCTTAGAGAAAACAGTGAATGCATCACGAAAAGATTGGGCCCGGAAGCTGGACGATGCACTATGGGCATACAGGACAACATTTAAAACCCCTATAGGGATGTCCCCATATAGGTTGGTTTTTGGGAAGGCATGTCATCTACTAGTAGAATTATATGTATGAACACAAGGCATTCTGGGCAGTAAAAGCACTACATTTTGATGCCAATAAAGCCGGCGAGAAGAGATTGTTAGAATTATGTGAGTTAGAGGAATTCAGAGGGAAAGCTTATGCCAGTGCTCGAATTTATAAGGAAAGAACGAAGAGGTGGCATGATAGGCAAATCCTTCACAAAGAGTTCCGAGTTGGTGATAAAGTTTTGGTTTATAAGTCTAGGCTACGGCTATTTCCAGGTAAGTTAAAGTCTAGATGGAGCGGTCCATATGATGTAGTGCATGTTTTCCCGTATGGAGTTGTGGAACTGAAGGGACAACAATCAACATTTCAAGTGAACGAAAATCGGCTCAAAATCTACCGTGGAGGCAATATTGATGAGGGACATGAATTTGTCCAATTTTTCAAGGAATTTTGAAAGATACGAAGGATAGTCAAGCTAGTGACTATAAAGAAGCTCTATTTGTGAGGCAACCCAAATTTTATTTATTTTAATGTGTTTAATTTTTATATTGATTTTTAAAAAAATTTATTCTTATAGTTATATTAGTTTTTAACATTGAAAATGAGTTGAAACTGACAAATATATTCTTTAATGCAGGTTACAGGTAGAAGTTGAAATTATATTCTATTGTAAATTTAAATTTGAAATTTTAAAAAAAATATAAAAAAAAAAAAAAAAAAAATCTAAAAAAAAGAGTAATTTAAAGCTCGCCTTAGGTGAGCTGCAAACAAAGCAATGCTCGCCTAAGGTGAGCATTGTCAGAAGCATGCCCGCCTTAGGCGAGCATTGCTTTTGACTTTGCTTGCCTAAGGCGGGCCAAAGTGTTTAATTTTTTTAATTTTTTAATTTTTTTTCTTTTAAATTAATTTATTTAATAAATTCCTTTTCAACCCCAACTCAAATTCCTTCTTTTCTCAACCAGTTCCTCTACTCTCTTCCCACCTCTACTAATTCATCGTTCCACCATCTCTACCACCACAAACCTATTAACACCATTTTTTTTCCTTTCTTCTTCCAATTTAGTTTATAGATTTATTTTAATTAATTAATTACTTCTTTTCTTTTCTTCTTCTACGCTTACAACCACCATCTCTTATACACATCTAGATGTGTATAAGAGACAAGCAAACTTTTCTTTGCCATAGTTTCTCACTACCACAACCTTTCAACCACAATTTCTAATATCAACTTGGTGATTTTTGGTTGAATAATTTTCCTAAATATTTCAAGTGAGATCATTCAATTATTCACCTTGGTTGGAATTTTGGAATAATTGGTAATTAACTTTTTGTTGAAATTATTGGCTGCTCGTGTGATTAATGTTGATGTTACTTGAATTATTTTGGCCGACCTCAAGTATTTTTTGTGGATAATTGTATTTGATTGGTGACGTGGTAATAATTTTTGTGGGTACATTGCTTGTATTATTTTGATTAATTTGTGACACAAAAGATATTCTTGGTTGCCATTAGTTGAGAATCTTGATTATAGCAGTTTTTACTTATTTTGTGGAATTTGTTAGTATTATTTGGTTATTAAATTGTCGAAGTTTTAATTGGAAATTGTTGGGGGTTGATTGTTAATTGAAATTTGGAACTAATTGGGTTGTGATTTTTGATTTATTGGATTTTAATTGAAAATTGTTGACTAATGGATTCGTCTAAAAAACGAAAGCAAGTTGAAAAGCCTTCATTTAAGTCTAATAAATTTATATCTGAACAACCGGAAAAGCTCCACGACAAATTGAAAACTCGGAAGGATCCTTGTTATGAGAGGGGTTTTGATCTATCATCTATTAGGATGGAAAATAATGATGAAGCTGATTCACTCTGTCGTAAAATCTTAAATAAGATTCATAATAGGGGGTGGAAAGAGTTTTGTAAGGTACCGTCTTTTGAGGGTAATGAGAGCATTGTCTGCGAGTTTATTGGGAATACATATAAATTAGATAATGACGTGGTTATGGTGAGACAAAAGCTAGTGAGTATAAAAAAAAGAAGTGATTAACTCCATTTATCATCTTCTGAATATTCCTAACTTATTAGTCAATTTCGTGCATAATTGGAGAAAGGGGTTAACTAGGATGAGGTATTAGATGTTATTACAGATGGTAAAGGTCAATGGGTTATGAAAAAGGGTGAAATAAAATGGGTCAAAAAGTGCTATTTGTGTTTGGATGCATTTTATTTGTGCTCGATTGTTGCCCATATCCCATACTACTGAAGTAACCCCGGAGAGAGCTGTTTTATTGTATGCAATTTTCAAGGGTTTGACCATTGATATTGGCCAAGAGATTCATCATGAGATAATTCGAAATGGAAATCGGGTTTTTGAAGGGTTTATATTTCTTAATTTATTCACCCAATTATGTCATCTTGCAGGGGTAAATATAGGCGGTGGAAAAAAAAAATCTCAGCCAAAAAAGCCATCAATAACACAACTCTGAAGACTGTTGTTGGAACTCATCGTAGATGCATGATACGGATTCAAGCAGAGGCCACAGGTTTGGATGGTTATGATACCAGTGAAAGAAGTGAGGAGGACTTTTCTAATGATCATCTAGACAATGAAGATGCTTTCAAAACGTCTAGTGCATACGGGATCTGTGCCAGCTCCACTACCAGAAGTACATCCTGATTACATATTTTTCTTACCGAGTGATGAGAATGCATGTAGAGAGTTATTGCGCTATCAAAGCCAAAGTTTACATTCGTTGCATCGGAAGATGGATATCATTGCTTGGAGGATGAATCAAATTAATCCGTTTGACATGACTAATTGGCCTCAAGAACCCACTGCACTTGAGTGGCATTATGGTCCCCCAAATAAAGTTGAGAGGGAGGGCCCAAAGACAAGGAAGGGAAGAGATGGAGTTGGTCCATTTCGGACTGCAAGTGATTGATCCTTTTCTACATCTGCACAATTTTTCAGGAGAGTTCTTTGTTTTGTTTTGTTTTTTTTAGTAGTACTTTCTGTTTGTTATGTTTTTTTTGTGTGGACTATTTGCCGTAGTTTTATGTTTTGTTGGCGAGTAGTGGTATAGTATTAGTTGTGGCTGTGTTAGCATTTGTCAAATGAATCACATCTAGACATAACCTGATGTCAGTTCAGCTGGAGTGGTATATTATTAGTTGGATTGACTTGAACTGGCAATGATATAATAACTGTGCATGTTGAATCGCATGATTCGTGTACACGTTTTTGTGTTAACAGGATGGAAACATGAGTTGATATCAAATAATGCTTTCTTGGATATTAATTTTTGAACTCATTTCTATTAGAAAGGAGTCATGTGATTTGTTGTGATTACCTATATCTGGTCGAAAGTTGCTAGAATTGTTCCTTGTAATTGTTGATTAGGTTGGAATTGATATGATGTGGCCTTTGTATTCTCATTTGTGTATTTATGCATGGCGAGTATTAGGTTCTATTATGATTGTTTGACCTTTTAGTTTGATATAACCCGTGTTCCGTGACTAGTTCCTTAAGTGCTCTATGTACTCCAATGAGCCTTAAAAAATGGCTTGTTTTACGTAAAAGACGTAAGCCTGGTAAAAAAATAGAAATTCAAAGGCAGTTTGCGTGAAAATGCGTTTTTCTTAGCCTACAAAATGATAATAATAATAATAATAATAATAATAATAATAATAATAATAATAATAATAATAATAATAATAAAGGGCCGAATAAAAAGGTGGTCATAAAGGAATTACGAAAGGTTATATTTTCGTTTTTAGGTTAAAGTAATGGATCCATAATGCTTTGCCTTTGTATGTCATTTGTGTGCTTTGCAAAATAAGGTTCCACTGATCTTTCTTTACCTTTTTTATGGTTATGAGGTTCGATTTTATGTAACTTTTGATTTGATTGTGGAATATCATAATTTCTTACGTGACGTGGCCCATATTGATATATTTGAGTTTTTTTGAATTTATGTTCGAGAAAGTTTATTTGATGTTTATTCATGTAGTTTTTGGTGCACGTAATTGTGTTATATGATTCATGTAGTTCGTTGGTTTCGGGCATAGTTTATGAGTCAATTCGGTCAATCCCATTTTAATATTACCACTCTTACTTTGTTATGTGTGAGTTTTGTTTTGCTTCGGGACTAGCAAAACGCTAGGTTGGGGGGAGTTGATAACTCTGAAATTGGAGTTATTTTAGGTTTTAATTGTTCTTAATTTATGTGGTTTTAGTCCCAATTTTCATAGTTTAGTATTAGTTAATTAGTGTGTTAGTAGTTCGTAAGTTTTTTTGTTAATAGTTTATTTGGCGTGCTAATGTGAGAAGATGGCTAATAATGGAGATTTGATTTTGTGTGCAGGAATTCGAAAGGGCAAGATTGTCATTCAACATTCAATGGTGAAATTTGAAAAAAAAAAAAGAAAAAAAAAAGAGAAGAGAGCTCGTACGAAGCGAGCAGGAGTTTAGGCAGCAACAATAGTCCTACATGGACTGAATTACTAAGGATAGGAATGTTATCAATTAGCAAGGACTCCAATTCTACTTCAAAAAATAGGGGATGATTATTACTTATTTTTTAGGCTTATTATTTTAATAGAGGGGGAACTCTTTTTAATTTTTTTTTTTCTGCAGACAATAAATATTCTAGCTTTAGATTCAGAAGAAGGTGGGATCCAAGATTGAACAATATTTCTTAGGGAGAATCCAACGTTGCAATTTCTAGTTTTAATTATTCCAAGAATATTTTAGGTAATTTCGGTCCTTTTAATTATTCTTATTCTTAACTTTATTTCTTGCTTAAATTCTCTTGCAATATTAATTTTATAACAATCCTAGTTTTATTTTGATCATGAGTTTTTGTGATTTAATTAATTCTTGCTTGTTTATTTCAACCATGTTGTATTAAATTAATTAAGGTTGGGTACGGGTGATGCAAATTTCCACTGATTAACTCAAAAAATCATTAATCGGAAAAATTATATTCATGGGTGATAATTAACATAAAATTGACAATTCAAGAACGTAGCTAATTCTTGTTTTGGTTAGGTTAGTCGAGGTGACACTGAAGTCGATCCCCCGTCATAGACCTGTGTTAATTATTAGACTAGTTTCATTCGAGATCATGACTGTGAGAATTACATGGTTAGTTCATTATAAATTCTCATACAAATACAATTCAATTTAATTGATTTAGGTCAAAGAGGAATCTACCCGTAAATTAATTAGTTTGTTAGGACTCAATTGCGCGAGGAATCGGGTTGGGTTGATAATTGAGAATTGAACTTCTATTGAATATAATTGAGCCGATTGATTGATAATTTGAGTAATTTTAGAAAATTGCTAGCCTAGTACCTAACCTGTATTTTAAATTATTTGAAAACACTCATTTTTTTAGTTTAGCATTATTTTATGGCATTCATTTAATTCCTATTTTAGTTATAAATTTAGTTTAGTTTATTTCAAAAAATCAAAAAATACTCATTTGTAATCGTCTAAATAGAAATTGTCGAATACTTTCGGTACTTGTCTATGCAGTCTCCGTGGGAATGATCCTTATTCACCCTACTACACTGATACCGTGCACTTGCAGAAATTAGTAGAAAGTTGTGAATAGATTAATTTAACTTTTCCTACAACACATAGATACATATAGTGACATTTTTGTATCACAATCGAATTTGACAATTCACATGAGTCTTAGTACCCGGTACGGTTGATTGCGTGTGACCAACCCACATAACACATTGACTCATACATATCAACTATATTTCTTCGTTAGTTCTGAATACTCAGCCTAATGCAAATCCCTACTAGGCAGGATGCCAAGGGGGATCGGCCTAACCCATTCGACACAATTAGACCGTCGTCTAACCATTGACTACTACACTGTTAATATGTAGAGATACCTCATCTTTTTCACATACACATGCATCCAAGAAATGTCACTTATACTTTTGCAATAACATAAAAATAACAAATTACCCAATATGGTCCGTGTTCATAACATAATGTAATTTTGAAATAAACTTTCAAAAAATGTTTTTCGAAACTTAGAGTGCTCCAAAATAAGTGAATTGACATTTTACAGACATATTTTGAAAGCCAGAATGTAAGAACCACCTACCTCGAATGTCAAGAAGTCAATTATCCTTCAATCGTACCTCTTCGTATGCTCGTTTTATTAACAATTCACAAAATCCTATGATTTAAAATTCCTTACTCTAAATTTACATATTTTATCCCATAAAATATATCCTACCTATTCCCCAAAAGACATTCGTCTTTAGTCTTAGAAACATACCCTAAGTCTTATCCTAAGCTATAATTGTCTAACACTAAGCAGCCATGAGCATAAAATATTTTTCCTAACTTCGTTAGGACTTTCTTGAAATATTAGGATCCTTAAATAAAGTTTTGAAAACTTTCTTTGGAATTTTATAAAATTTTTAGGTTATAAAATAAGTCAAGAAACTTTTGAGAGCCTATGGTAACTTTAAAAAAGTCTAAGGGGTCAAACTGAAATTTTCAAAAACTTTTTTTGGACTTTAATGAAGTTTCAAAACATTCTGGACTGATTTGGTTCCTCATAGAACCATATGGGTCAAATTCAAAACTTTAAAAAATAATATTTGGATCTAATCAGTACCCTTTTTAAAACCTTTGGGTTAAATACCAATTTTACAACAGAACCATTAGACTCGTTTTGTAAAAATACAAAAAAAGTATCATTACCCTTTGGTCTAGATGGTCTTGTCCGACACTCCACTGCCGGTCCAAGACCGGCTTGTAGTACATCATGACAGGAGCTTAAACCTCCTGTCACGATTGATTTTGACAGGGAAGACAAAGTATTTCCCGTTACGTCAATGTCATAATATATATATTGGAAATACCAAATCATAAATGCAGAGAAATAATAAATAAATAGATAAATAAATAAACAAAGTAATAAATTCGAAAATAATTTATTTAATATAAAAATAGAATACTTACTTTATTTGGATGCCTAAAATCCTTGAGAAATTTGTCACTTTTCTCTCAGAACGTAAGGTGAATTTTGATGTGCTAAAGGGGTATTTATAGTAGTATAAACTCCAAATAGGTCTAAATTCTCACACTTCATGTAGTAATAGTACATTTAGGTCTTATCACATATAGAGTTCCAAGGAGGAGTACAATTCTATCTACTAGGATTCCTATCCTAACACATATTATCTTATTATTATTATTATTATTATTATTATTATTATTATTATTATAGACGGGTCTTCACAAATAGGGAGAGAAACGTATGTGAAATGGGAGAAAAATGAAGATGGATGATGATAATCCATTATCTTGATGGGGGAGTTGTAAAGAGAATAAAAAGGAAAACGTTGTGAAGAGAATAAAAAGGAAAACGTTGTGAAGAGAATAAAAAGGAAAAAGGGATGTGATGTTACGTGTGAAACCCGAAACTTTTGGGCCACTGGTGATAATTAAGCCTAAATACTCATATAAGTCCACGAGCCTTTATTTGGGGTTAATTTGATATTTGGCAAGCCAATTGGGGTTAAGGCGTAATTATTAAGGAATAGTTGTGAAGTAAATGAGATTTGGGGTTATATTGAAACTGACGGCTATTTGACTTAAACAACTAGGGTCGAGGAGGAAGTTAAAAGTGAAGACAAATCAACGATCATAAAGGGATCGTCGTCACAAAACTTATTGGAGGTAAATATATTCATTCCCTTGTATAATAATTATTTAGTGGTAATTAAAATAATGCAAGTTGGAGTGTAAATTATATTTGGGTTATCCTTATTCGCAAGAATATTATGTTAGTATTGTAATTGGATCAATTTGGGTTTAATAGTGACGTACTATTATTGAATTGATGAACTAAGGATCATCAGTCGCGGATTTCTTTGATCTGTATTGGAATGATCTAGTGATATGGTAATATATTATTTACTTGTTGATGTTATAAGGCCTTGGAGTATGTGTTTCGATGAATTAGTTGGAGAAGCCAAAATATGATTATTTAATAATGATGCATGTTAACTTGGAGAATAGAATTGATGAACGAATTTGGCTTGCGGCGTGCGGTTTGGGCAGACCACAGCCGGTACTGCCTTCTGATCCGGGTTCAGACCTGTTTCATCTATTAGATTATTTTACGATGAATTTTGGAGTATTTTGGAATACAATTATACTCTTTTGCAGGTATGGAATAATCGACAAAATCAGGATGACTTTGATAAGCGACGACATTTGGATTAATTGGTAAGTGATGTGGTTTCTTTTCATATTTTATAAATACTTTTGCTCTATTAAATAATATTCGAAAAATATATGTTCACATATAAATTCGGATCGTATGTGAGATATTTAAATTATTTGTTTTTATATCAAATGTACTTAAGTGGCACTTTAAATTAATTATATGTGTTATCCCTTGATGTATGCGTTTGATGAATGTTCTGTTTGAATATATTTGTTAGCCATGTGATATTTGTCTAGACTTTTGGTAACTTTGGCTGAGTTGGCAGGAACGAGTTCCAAATTAGTTTTGATCCGATATTGTTCGGAGATAGGCATTTTTGGCCTTAGAGATGGAAGGGGCATATGGCCCTATTCCTAACGGGTATAAAGTTAGAATGGAATATCTGTATTGCCAGCAAGCCCTTACTGACCCTTGAGCCTTTTTTATTGTTTTGTCTTGGAATGCTACTTGGTTCGATTGATTAACATTTGTATTTGTTGAGCATGTAAAATTTTTAATGATTTTGTCAGTTATTTATAAGTATTGATTATATAAAGTTTATTTTGTTATTATTTCACATGTGGCTTCGATTGTATATAAATTATGCATGCATGTATGTAAAACGATTTTGAACTTGATAATTTATATATGTAGCATGTGCGATCCGGTGGAAGGGAACTACTATTGCTTACTGAGTTCGTGTTTAGCTCATTCCAAATTTTTACATTTTGCATGTAATCATAAGTTTGATTAAGGGGAGTGAGCAAGAATCTGATGGTTTTGAGCCTGGTGTCCTCAGGGGAAGGTAAGGACACGGTCACCGGACCTCCGGGAGCGGGGCGTGACATTACATGTGAAGGTGTGGGTTTTAGGAGAAAGGATTAGGTTAAGTGTAGTTGGTCTATGAAGACCATGAGAGGACAATATTGGTATGATGTGATTAATACTCAAAACCAAAAAGACCATCTCGTNGGTCTGCCTTGACTTAAAAAAATAATTATTTTATTAAAAATGTGAATTTTTATGAAATTGGAACTTTGTCTCAAAAAATCTAAAAAGCTTAAGAATTTGCCCTAATTTGACTCTTAATGGTAAAAACGTGCCAAAATTCGGTATCTACAATGGGCCACTGGTTGGGTTTTCAATCCACTGAAGGTGGCAAACCAATTATTTCCAACCCTATGAATTATCCAAATTTATCAATTACTAGTATAAATAGCAAATGTGCAAGGTAAGATCTAAGAACTCAACTCATTATTAATCTTATGTGTATTCTTAACTTTCATTTACTGTGTATAAATTTCCTCTTGTCGATAATTTCTGACTTGAGTGTTGGAACTTATTCAGGGGGACAATGCCCTGCCGCTCTTGTTTTTTGTCACTGGTTATCATATCGTTAGTTTGGCGCGTGACCCTCTTTTGCTTTGAAGTATTTTAGGTGATCGAATAGATTTGGACTCGTACTTTGACTTGTTTTTTTAGATCTTGGTGCTAACAATTTTTACGCATTAACAGGAATCAAGGTTAATCATACCCATAAATATTGTTTGGATAATCATTATGGAAATCATTCTATAGGAATAAGAGTGTTAGAAAATGCCTACTGTCATTCCCCACTTATGATTTTGGTTTCAAATTTATTAACTGATCAATATAATGAAACTCATTCGTTATTCAAACCAAACAAGTAAGGGAAATGACATAAACCCATATCAATAGTAAGGTTTATGATTCTCATTTCCATTCTAATTTTTGAATGCGAATCAAACACCTTCTAAAAATTATAGGACTTCCATTCTCCATAGATTTGACGTTTCAAATTTACCGTGCTTAGGAAAAAATTGAAACCTTCAAATTCGTTTTACTTCAATACTAGCAGCAATTTGATATGTCCATACTTGAGTTTGAGTTTTTTTGGCAACAAGCTTCATTTTTTTTGCCTCTGATTCTTGATTTCTTTTTTTCTTTTTTTTCCTCCTTCTACTTTGAAGTAATGCTCCAGAATTTTAGATTGAGTTTAGTTTGGAAGATAAAGCTCACAAATGAATTTCTGCTATTTTGAACCATGTTTTGGTAAATTATTTTTAGTAATTGTACCAAAATGCTTGGTATATATTTTCAATGATGATGAATATTTCCGACAGCCTCTGAATTTTGGTACCATACCAATGTGAGGGGAAGAGAAAATGTTATGGTAGGGTCCACCTTATTCTGATCGTTCAGAGGGCGATCATGGGGTCACTGAATGAAGTCCTCCCTTTCCTTCTAGTTTAGGTGAAAAGTTATATGTTGATTTAAGGGGTAGTTTTGACATTTAGGTTAATATTGCTTTGGCATTAAGATTTTTGCTTTGGCAATTCATTTGTCTTTTTAATTAGGAGAAATTTTTACGTGGACCAGATTTATGGTATAATACCATAGATCCCTTGGTCCACAAAGAAACACATCACTTAGCATTACCTCACATCACCTAATTAGGTGATGTGTTTCTTCTGAACCAAAGAGGCAATGGTGTACTATGTCATGAACCCAATTCATATAAGAATTTTTCTTCAATTAGTAGTTATGTTTCTAGACACTAAATAAGATATTAATTCATCAACCATTAAAAAGCTTTTAAATGCCCTTTCCACAGTATCTTCTTTCTTCAAAAATTTTTTGCTACTCGCTTTCGCATTAAGAGCGAAATTGCACGCCGTTGGATAATTGAAAAATTATAGGACACTCTTACTTTTTAGTCATCTCAATGACTGCCATACCCATTTCGCATTGCAGAGTGAGGAGTCAAAACTTACTCCTTTCTTATCGAAACTATATTACCAATGAATGTCCGCCTTTGAAATAGTAACACCTAATTAGTTGGGTTGATTTCACTTTACTTCCTTAATGTTTAAGATCACTATCATTTTAGTATTTAACGTTATTTTTTAGGCACTTAAATCATTCCTTTAAATCCAACTAATTTTGCTTCATATTTTGACAAAAATACCGTTAGAGCTTTATTTAAATAAAATGTCATATATAACTTTCTACAAATATCATGATCTCTTTTTTCTTCACATTTTTACTAATTTATTTTTTCTTTTTCTCTCACTTTGTTGCATGATTCAACATTTTTCATGAAAAATTGAGGGTAAAAAAATCATTTTGGCTAAAAAATCTAACAACGTTAAATTTAACCATTAATCTAGGGATTTAATTGTCTAAAAAATAACATTAAGGACTAAAACATAGGAACCCTAAACGTTGAAGGGGTAAAGTGAAATTAATCCCAATTAGTTTAGCATAATTTATTATTTTTATTCAAGGTTTAGAGAACACCAAAGCAGGAAATTTGACAAAGACATTCACAGGATCCACATTATTCACGCGCAACAACTACCACCTGCTTCCCAATATTGCGACCTGTGAATAATCCTATCAGTGCACTTGGGCCATTCTCAAGGCTTTCAGCTGTGTCTTCCACATACACAATCTTCCCTTCTTTTATCAGTGGAAGAACCATTTCCAGAAACTTGGGATAGAGATAAGATAGTAATCCATCACCAGAAATCCTTCAATTCTTATTCTCTTTGTGATCAGGCAGAACAAATTGTGAGCACCTTCAGGCCGATCAAGGTTGTATTGTGATATTAATCCACACACTGCAATGCGGCCATGGAGTCTCATGTTGAGAAGCACGGCATCAAGCATCTTTCCTCCAACATTCTCGAAGTAAATATCAATCCCATCTGGAAAATACCTAAAGAAAGAAGGTAGAAATGAACAATGTATGTGTTTTAAGCAATAGAAAGTAAGAAATGGAAAATTAGAAAATCATCTCTTTCTCATGTAGGAAATTTGAAATGGATAGAAAAGGCTACAAATGACGAGCAACAACAGAAATTACATTGGCATTTCTGAATCTGATTTAAATACTCATAATCAGGACAATTTTCCATTCAGCTCGTCGCACAAAAGAACTATTAGGTGAAGCTTATGAATGCTTCACTTAAGTGAATGTCCTCTTCATGGAGAAAATGTTGTTATTAGTAGCCAGCATCCTTCACGGGAGGGAAAAAAAAAAAAAAGCAGATCTTGATATCTCAAGTTTTGGACGGCACATCAAAACATACCTTTTCAAAGCTGTATTCAAATCATGCTCTTCCTTGTAGTTGAAAGCTTCATCAAACCCGAATTTGTTTTTCAACAAGTCAACCTTAAATCAAGAAAGGAAAACAAGAAAAAGAGTAGACACAACACAGAGTGAGCTAATGTAATTGGTTTGAGTATCTCTTTCGTTAACACTAAAAACAAGTTTGAAATGAAAATTTCACACATACAGTAGTGTGGCTAACCGAATGAGATGCTTAGAGGAAAGTATGAACAACAAAAGGCAGTAACAAAAATATAAGATCTAAACAGCATTCATCATTAAATTTGCTTCACGCATAGAACTCCATGGTCACAAGTAGTTACTGGTAATTATTAGTATAAAATAGTTTTCTTTTTTGACAGGCCCCTCGTGACGAATAATTTTCTTTCTACGAAAGAACAGCGCTAATGCTAATGCACGAACACAGTCTAATCTAGGGTTAAAGAACTGCACTGGCTCAGCTGAAAGATATCCACCCAAAGCTTATAAGAATGGATTTCAACTGAAACATAAATAGATTGTCACCAAAACCAAAGCAACCTTGACGGTAATGCATATGGCAGGCAAAAGAAACAAAAGCTTTTGTGAACTCAATTCATTTGCTCACTCCACAAAATGATGAAAATTCTCCTTGTAGATGTTTTGAGGAACTGACCTTTTCTTTGGTTCCAGCACTTCCAACAACATAACAACCAAACAACTTTGCGAATTGTCCAACAAGCTGACCAACAGCTCCAGAAGCAGCTGAAATGAATACACCCTCTCCCTTCTTCGGGGAGCAAACCTCAAAAAAACCAGCATAAGCAGTCATGCCTGGCATACCTGTTTGCAACTCAAAAATTTGAGAACCCACTTAGAGAGAAGCAAAGGATGGCGAAGGTTATTCAAGAACATTACATCAGAAGCGATCAAAGTAAAAGGTTATGCAAAATAGTACAAATTCACGTGCCAGTGAAAAATTAGCACCTTTAGATCGTAACCAAAACTACCGAAACAGGTTAGGTAACTTCAGAAGCAGAAGTTACACTACAAGTACGAAAATATCAGCTCTTTAAACTAGATAAAGAAAAGTAACAGGTGGGGGGCATGAACTTCGACATATTTTGTTCCAGTTCCCACTAAGTCTGAGTATCAAGTTCAAGGAAGAATCATTCTGTTGAAAGGAAGATACCCAATATATTTCAATGGAGAAAAGGAAGTAACTTTCCTAGAATACATAAAGGGAACATAATAAGCTTGATAGAGCTAGAAAAAACATTTATTTTCTTGTCCATTTGTCAAGAATCAAGCAAACATTTTGCCCGGCATTGACTATGTGATTTTTGAAGAAACAACTTACCAAGGATTCCTGTATAATAGGACAGAGGCACATCAGTATTTTGAATTTTAAAGCGATTCTCTGAATCAGTATATAATGCTGTACTCTTCCCATCCAGTCAATCCCCACACCAGATCACCCTTGTTGAATTTTGGATTGCTGGACTCCAGAACTCTAGCCACACCAAGTCCCGTTATAGGCTAAAATGCAAAACAACATCAAGCCATGAATTTGATTTCACATATTAACTCAAGCAGATAACCTCGCTACTGGATTCTTTTAATGAACGGAGGAAAACCAACTAAATTTGCCGATATTGTGCCAAAATAACGAACAAAGTTCATCGTCCAGAGCCTTGAACAAACAGGGTCGACATTTCAATTCTTACTGAAGCGTGTGGGCATATCAGTAAAAAAATATACAACCGTATACTCACTGGATTAGATTAGATCCTCAAGATCATTACTATTACTTCCTCTATGTAAACATCAAGGTCAACCATAACCAGATAAAACATGACATAAAGTGCTTACATAGGAAATTGAAATAAAAAGTTCTACTATTTTCCCTAAAAAAATAAAAAGAAGTAAAAAAAAATTCTACTATTATGCAACCTTCAGAAGTGAATATATAGGGAGTGTATAGTCAATAAAATAAAAAAGTTTCTTGGCTTTCTGTCGGCCAAATGACAAAATAAACTCCAAATTTCTATTATATATAACTAAACAATTGATTCCCACATGATGCTCCAAGGAACAAAATTAACAGTTATACAAACAATCACCAACCAAACCAATGAAATAAGGCTAAACCAATCACCAACCAAACCAATGAAATAAGGCTAAACCAATCAATTACAACCACCCCTCCACCCAAAAAACAAAAAAAAAAAAAGAAAATTGGCAATGGACATGACTTACAGAGCCAGGAGTGAAGGACTCGGTGTAATGTCCTTCAAGCTTGTTCATGCGGGATCTCATATAAGGATCACACGATAAATACAGATTTTTCACCAAGATTGCTCCACATGATCCCTCTGGAAGTTTCAGCTTCAAACTGGTGGTCCTCATCTCCATATCACTCTCTTTTGGAAACCCACGCACACTACATAGTTCTTCAGTATCACTTGCTTGTTACTCAATTCCTCAGCCATTTTCCCTGGCTTCTTTTTCCCCCTTCTCTTGTGGCTGTTTTTTCTCTTCTTGTAAACGGAGAATGATTTGGAAATGCTAGTGCTTTCTCTTACGTGGCCAACTGTTTTATACAAGGAGAATTGTAGTTGAATGGGGATTCTTGTTTTTGTTTTTTTAAGGTTTTCGGCTGGTCGTTTGGCGTCTTGTGTTCACGGAAAAAATTTATTGTGGTTATTGTATAATTATTTGACATTTTAGTAATTATTTAAAAATTAATGAAAATTTTATTTTAAACAAAATATTACCCCTAATTTATAATAAAATGGACTATCCTATATAAATGACTCCCTCGTATTTGTATGTCCTCAATAACCACCATAAACATAAACATTCTCTGTGTTCACATGAACCCATAGTGTTATAAATTTCTTATTTAAAAAAAAAATACATAAAACACATCGTGTATTTTTTTAGACTAAAATAGATTTATAATACTATATTATATATTTGATCCATATAAAATTTTTTGGCGTTGATATTACTATTTTGGTGCTGTCAAACTGCCCTTTATGGTTGGGCAAGTGTTGGTAGACCAGTGTACATATGTAATTTCCAAATAATTCCCCTTCTCAGCTTTTTTGTTCAAATAGATTAATTCTATAATTAATAATTTATCTAATTTTTTTGGGATTTAATGAAATTTATTTAAAAAATAAAATTTATATTAAATATGAATGCGTACAAATTTAAAATTATAAAAAATTAAAGAAATTTATATAAAATTAACGTATAAAAATTTAATGTGTTGATGAGAAAAGTCAAACAGTGATAATTTTAAGAGTTAAATGCAGAAAACCACAATGAACTTACTCTCCTGTTGTATTTTATCCCCTCAACTTATTTAATAAGTATTTTACCTCTTTGTCGCTTGCTCCTTCATGTTTTGAGACAAAATTACATTTACTATTTTATTTTTCTTTATTTTTCACATAGATTCTTACAATTTATTTATTTTCTGTCTCATATTTTCCTTTTTATTTTCTTATCTATTCTTACTTGCTACCGCTAAATTATTATTCTATTAGTAATTGGTTAGTTAAAAGGTCTAATTTCTTTTTACATGAATATAAATAATTTATCAAATAAATAAGTTTTTCAATACAAACAATATAAATTTTAATAGTACAATATGGATTTTGTAAGTTTTACCGATGCTATAATTAACAAATAAATAAATTATAAAAAAGACAAAATAATTTGTCAAAAAATTAAAATATATATTCTAAGTATGCAAACAATTTTTTTTGGTGACATATCACTTGCGTGTCATATTTTAGTTGAGTTTACCGTAACTTCAAAAACCCTTATATTAGGCAATCATAATATTTTCTTACTATATTTTTCTGATATTACACCATAAAAAAAAGGTTATATACGTTTTTTCATTTTATTTGTATAATATAAATTTTTTAATTTTCTCTAGCTCAAATTTTTATTTATTAGGCTCTATTATTAATAATTAATCACAAATTTTATATTACAACATAGTATATTTATTGTATTAAAGCATGATTAATCTATAAATTAAATTATTTCGACACATGTGAAAAGTTAGAACTTTAATTAATTAATTAATTATTAAAACTAATATATTTGTTTAGCAGTAGTAAGAGAGAATAGTGGAAAAAAAAGATAGAGAAAATAAATAAAAGGAAAAAAACAAGAAAAAAAGAATACTTAAAATAATAAAGGTAATTTTGTTTCAAAACATAAAAAGGAGGTAAAGTTTTTATTAAATAAATTAAAAGAGATAAAGTGTAATTAAAATTTAAAATCAATGGATTTTCTACATTTAACCCCCAATTTTAATGCGACGGAGGTAACAGTAGACACAGGTAGGTTGTTTGTATTTGGCAAAAAAGAGTCTTCGTACCTCTTGATATATCCTAGGTGAAGATTTAGGTGGATGCAAATTCTCATCTTCATCAAATTCATCACCCACCATCCGTCTAGACACATCATCATCAAGTTCAAGCGTGCAATTTTCCGCAAAGATTTAGGTGGGTGCAAATTCTCCTCATCATCAAATTCATCACCCACCATCCATCTACATCATCACCAAGTTCATCAAGTTCGTTCAACCGTGCAATTCTCCGCCTAATGATTTTGCTATAAAAATGCTTAACAAGAGAAGGAAAAAAAAAAAATATTAGTGGGAAGATTTAGACACCACTAAAGATCACAAAGGAGTGTATTTTCGTATCTAAATTCACGATGCATGTCATGAATCCTCTTTATTAAATTTGGTATCTAAAATTTAATCTATCTTTATTAAATACTTAATTTGGTGCCCCCAGTTAACTTATTTTAATAAAAGTATGTACAAATTCAGGGGGCGTGAATGACATGAGTTACCAAGAGGTGTGATGTAACGTGCGTGATATGCTTTCATCAACATGCTACATGAGTATAAACAAGATGAGGAGGTTCGAATTTCGAATTGGATTCGAATTCAAGTTTCGAAATTTTGGCAAAACTTGAGTCTGAGTTAAAATTCAATCAAGGTAAAATATATAATTTGTCTAAATTGTATAATATATACTTGAAAACGGCATGCTCAAGCTTAATCAACTCAATCTCAACACTTGAAGGTTGGTTTATATACAAACATGCACTGAATTGGGGACTTAATTGCATTATTATATGAAAAGGAAATTCATATGTAGGAAAATACATCTTATGTGGAACAGTTGTCAAAGTCTCGAAAGATCATAAAATTCGTGGCTTAATTTAGGTAATGTTATTTTGAGCTCAGGTTAGGTTGCATAAAATTAGCTATTTCTTGTTGATATTTGAAGGTGGTCATTGGATTGAAAATCAAGCCGATGCAATTCGATTTCGATTTCGATTTGCTGCGAATGTTCGGGACATCTGCGCATTAAGGGATAAACCATAAAGGCCCAGTTCCCTTACTGTAAGCTATAAAATGGATGGAGGGATTTCCATCCATGATCTGTGGATGTGTATAAGAGACAGATATATATATATATATATATATATATATATATTTTAATAAATGTATTCGGGGTAGCACAATTTGTGGATTTTTGGCATTGAGTATTTTTGTCAGTGGTCGGTTATGGTTGGTAGCAAGGTTTGTAAAATCGGGATCCTACGTAGGATCGTTTTGAAGGTTGTAGGATCAGATCGTAGATAGGATCGTAGGATCGTAAGATCCTATCAAAAGGATAAAAATATAACTTTTATTTATTTTTAAAGCTAATATTCAATAAAAACTTATACAAATAAGTATATAATTTTAATATTTATCATAAAATAAGTTTCTTTAACTAAAATTTATAACATTTGATATTATATACTCGTATTGTAAAAAATTATGCGTTATCACGCAAATTTAATACTATTCTTTAATTAAAAACTTAAAGAATAATATGAATAGATAAACTCATAAAATATAATATTTGAATGAAAAATTATCAAAATACTAACTTAACTTCAGCTAAATATATACATAAATTACATGATTAATGGCACCAACTATAATTTATCTATAATAGCGATCCTACCTCTAGGATCGGGATCGATTTTATAAATTTGGATCGTAGAATCGTAGGATCGTAAGGGTAGGATCGGGATTCTAACAACTATGGTTGGTAGTACTTGGATAGCCAATAATAAAATATTATTTGGAATAATGTTTACTTTTGACTTTAGTAGTTTTTTAATATAATGTTCATTTTTAGAATAATTGAATAATTATTTGGATACGGAATAATATTTTTGAAACAATCATTTGGATTGGAAATAATGAATTTCTATTATTTGGTGGATTCATTTAAAAATAAAAAATAATTGCACAGCTAATTAAATAATTATGAATGATTTTTTTTTTAATTCCTTAAATGGTTTTCGTTTTTCAATGGCTAATCAGTTTTGTCTGATTTTTTTTAATAGATCAGCTTACCGATCAAGTTACAAATTTCAAATAATGATTACCAAATACTACCACATCGCCTCTGTAATTTGTTCTATATTTTAATATTAAACCGTACTTGAGAACAAAGTATCGATCTTTAAAATATATTTTTGAATAAATGATATTTTTTGACATTTGTTGATCAAAGTTAAGCCTACAAAGTATAATATTACGATTTGTGAGTAATTAAAGGTAGGCTTGTAAATTGACCGAGTCTAGAACCAGATCCGACCTGCTCCAAATTTATTTATACGAGTTTGGATCAATGTATAGATCCAATTATTCATATCCGATCTGAATCCATTTAGTATAATAAACGAATCGAATATGTATTTGGTTGTTTAATCTGATTAAAACTCGAATTCGATTAGAATATTAATATACAATAGAATTATAGGGGGATTCTATAGTCCCTTTAGGGAACCATTCCTTTAACTTTAAAAACTTGTACCGTACAAGCTTTTTAAGCACATGGTGTTGTACTGTACAAGCATTTAAAGCACAAGGGAATGGTTCCCTAAAAGGGACAGTAGAATTTCATAAAATTATATAAATATCAGTACAAGCTTTTTAAGTATATGGTGTTGTACTGTACACGCATTTAAAGTACAAGAGAATGGTTCCCTAAAGGGGACCGTAGAATTTCCCTATATATATACACACACACACACACGCACGCATACACACACATGTTGTATAATTTTCAATATAATTTATACTCTAATGTAAAATAGACGCATTAATATTAACATGAGCTAAATCTTTTTTTTTTATAATTAAAAAAACTACAAAAATTTGAAGTTTTTATATATAAATTTTCTAAGTTATAAAATAATATCAAGATCTGAATCTGGATCCGGATCCAATAAGGTCTGATAGATCTAGATATGGATTTCCTTTTTATAGACTCAAAAAGTATTTAGATTCGAATCCAAATATGATAATATTAAATAGATCTAATCTAGATCTGCAAGATTTCACCTAAATCTGACTTGTTTACTGGCCTGATCAGATGCTCTACTTCAATTATTACTAAAAAATTTACAAAACAACGATGCAAAATATCTCTTATACAAAAATTGACAATTGTAAAGATTTTTTACTTAACTTCATTGCACTACATTTGATAAAGACATGTTGCACAAAATCATTTACGTAATTATTAATTGAATATTTTTTTAAAAATAATGAATAGTGTGAAATATTATTTTGAGAATCATTTATTGACCAAACACCTCATTATTCTGACCAAATATTATTTGGTAAATAATGTATATTATAATAAAAAGTGATTGAGAAACGTATATAGAATGATTATAGAATATTATTTGAAGAATAATGAGAAAAACTAAGGTTCCAAACAACCATACCTAGGTAAGATTTAGGGTAGGGTGCAATTCTTTGCTTGGAGATTTTGTAATAGAAATGCTTAAAATAAAAGAAGGATTTTTTTTTTGAAAATGCATATTGTGAAAGGAAAGAATTACCAATTAAGAGAATGATGATTCCAAAAATATTCCCTTTATTGTGTGACGCCCCAAGTAGGTTACTAACTTCCTAGAACCTATTTGAGCGCCTGTGCAGGAACTCGCTTTCGCCAAGACTGGATTTTAAATACATAGCATATAACTTTAAAAAAATTGAACAACTGAACATAAGTAATGCATACAATTTAAGACAAACTTAGTGTTTAATATATGCCAAAATAGTTGTCCGGAACAGGCTCCGTGTACAACTTCAAACCTAATATGACTAATGCTAGTCTACATCACAAAATTAGGACCTATGTACATTGAGTTATCCATTACATTACATAGATAAATATAAACAATACAAAACTCCAAAATATCAGTTCATTCTTCTCAGGAAGTCCCAAACTCTGTAAGGAAAAACAAATTTAAAAAACATTGTGAGCTTATGCCCAGTGAGGTCCCGACAACATGATTAACTCATATTTCTCAAACATGAATCATATAAAGCAATGAAAATCACATAAGACATATAAAACACGTAGTAGCCACATAAATGTGGATACGGTTGGCCTCATATTGAGACCAAGTCTCTTTTTCTCCATGGTAATAATGCATTTCAGAAATAAGAACTTATGTATCTTCCAATAACGAACCTCCATCAACAATACCCAACACCAAGTGGCCACACAAGAAAGGTAAACTCGAGAATACCGGAAAGAATATCACACGCCCAAAACACCGACGATCGTCCCGTCCGAGGTGTTTGGGTTGCAAAGCCATAGAAGGTAGACCGTTTCGACCAAGTCCATTACTGGCTCGTCGTGTCTAACCCCCATATGACAAGGGCCCAATTCTCCATCCAGTGCGATAAGGTACACAACCGGGGGTACATCATGCACAAGTAATTATGCATAACATATGACTCAAATGCGACTCAAGTAAGCAAATAGCACATTTGAATACCCAAAATTACAGCTTCAACATGAATTCATTACAAGCATTTTTATTGAAATTAAAAGAGTTAGGGACACTCACCGATTGATGGTATTTAGCTCCTAATTATCTTTCGTCTTTCCTTTATTCCCTAACCTGTTCATTTACCAAATATACTAGGTTTATGTTATTTTCTACACACTAAAATTGAAGAGTAAGATAGATAATCCTAAAATGCAATTTAAGATAACATATTATACTCGAAATTTAGCAAGTTCAAGTTGATTACTTCAATTGTTTAGATTACTTAAGTGGATTTTATTTCATTTTCTTTTAGTAGATAATATGATGTAATTTTGGTACCTTTTTAGCCTAATTATGGCTTATTATAGTGTTAACATTCCAAGGTAAACTTTAGTAACTTTGATCCCTAAATTTCATTTGGGCAGCCTACTTAATCTTTATAAAATTTCTAGTATTAAGTTAATGTATACGAGCTACCTAAAAAACATTCATGTTATAATTATATTATCATCTAAACAGCTCCTATAACAACCACACCAAAGGAATTCAAAACCTCACTTAACTTAGGCTTGATAGGGTGAAAATTTCTACATAATATAGATGTAAGTAGCCAATTAATTAGTTTATCCAAATAAGATTAAATCTGTCCAGATTTAAGCTCATTTATACTCCACTCAATTCAATTATAAATTGCATATTAGAGTAATAATTCACATAAAAAAATCACCATTATATGTGTATGTAATTTGTTAGTCAATATTTCTTTGTAGTATGTAGTAATTTCAGCCTTATACTTCAATTAAATGCTATGGTTTCTTCCATATTTTCCTTTCATTTAGGGTGCAATATAACAACCCAATTTAGCTACCATAATTAATGCCAAAACCATCTAGCAATCACCTTCAAACCTAGTCCAAAAATCATTGCCAAGAGGGCTGAACATAACCCTAAATTTTAAGGAACATTAGCTGGATAATTTGGTGTATTTTAAGGGGTTAAACTTAGGAATATATTCTATCCAAATTGCAATCACTTACCCAGTAGCCTAATCTTTCATATTACTAGTAGATTATACATAAAAACCTTGTTTCTAATCACCTTTAACTAAATAAGCTAAGTCACACTAAGCTGGAATTAATTTTCAGCAAACATAGTAACAATTATTTGGCTAATACAAGACTTAATATAAAACGCATCCTTAACAACATGTTCATAATTGATTATATTGTTGAAATATTACCTTTTCAAGTGATATTTAACCCCCAATTCTTCTTTTCTCCACTGTTTTGCTCCAGCTCCTTTTTCTTTCTTTCTTTCTTCCTTTTCTTTGGTTTTCTCTTAGTCCTATCTCTCTTTTTTTCTCCAGAATTTTATGGTACTTCTAAGGTTCTTTTAGGTACTTAGTTAAGCCTTATAAGGTGAAGTAGGAGCTGGAATTAGGAGCTGCTTGTTGGCACCCTGAGCAGCTGATTTTTGTGCCACCACTTGCTTGTTTTATCCTTGTTGTGCTTTAGCCATTTTGACCTAGTTTAGGTGCTTACCTTTTTAATTATTTTATGGTTTTATTTGGTGGATAAAATATTTTTATTTAGTTCTAAAATATTTACAACACAGCCCTTACTAAACAAAGTTTCTTTCAATTGCATTTTCCTCCCCTCAAGACTAGTTAGTAGCTCAACAAATCCAACTAGCTTGTATTATTTTATAAAGCTAATTTACATGAACCTTATTTAGTAATTAACATTCAATTAAATAAGTTGGTGTATCCTCACATATTGGATTAACACAAAATAGTAAAGGGCAAGGTTTAGTAAGTCAAGCAAACCCAAAAGGCCCAAGTGCATAAGCATTTGAGTAATTTATATTATGTAAGAAATTATAAATTATAAACATACTTCAAGAAAAATATATTTATGCTTGATATTAACTCGTCAAGATTCAGATTGATCAACTCAAACTCGAGTCAAATTTTTAAGAACTGGTCAGTTTGTTTACATTCCTAATAGGAACTGAAGGTGGGAGTTAATCTAATTATTACATGAAAAGGAAATTCATATGGAAGAAATACCTTATGTGGAATTTTGTCTTAAACAGTTTCGAGTCTCGAAAGGAAATAAGGTTTGTTGCATGATTTGGGAAACATTCATTTTGGCTCATATATGGGATCGTTATACATCCCAAAAAATTTTATTTTTCTGATAGTAGAAAGCATAAATAGGATCTTGTCCATTCATTACCTTACCAAGCCAAAATAGCCGTTAGATTAGCAGTTTCTTATGCCAGCCAGAAGCTGAAAACTACTACAAATAGAAAAGAGTAATTGATGAAAAAGTTGATATGTGCATTGGGAATTAAAAAAAAAAAAAAAAAAAAAAGAACCAGTACCTTTTTAGCTTATGCTTTATTTTTTAGGTTAATTACATTTACTTCTCGAGAGATTTGTTCATATTACTAAACAAATCCTATGATAGATTTCTCTATTACTAACTTTCATTAACGAAATCTATCAAAAGACTAAACTACCCTTGTTACTTTCAAAGACAAGAACAATAAAACTCCAAATGACTAAATTACCCTCAGTTACTTATGTTACTTACTTTCTCACCTCCTCTCTGTTGGCCCCAAAAGCAACCTAAGAGGGGGGGTGAATTAGGTTATCTCTAAAGACAAACATTTTTTCTGTGCTTAATAGAAATTCAAACTTTGTGCACCAAATGTAAAACTTAAGCACAAATGAATACAATAGATATTCAACAGTTTAAGCTTAAAGAACAAATAAGAATATTCAGATTAAGAGAATCAAACCAAACTCCCTAGCTTCTCAAGCTTGGAGCTTGGAATTACAAAGAGCTTCTCACAAGGCAACTACCAAGTTCACAACTTGAAGTTCAGCCCCTAAAAGTCTCTTCAAAGTAGGTGAGACAATAACCTCTTGTACACAAATGAGGATCACTCTTGCTCACACTAATTCCCTTTAGTTGAGCCAAGAGGTTTACACTCACAACCTCCCTTTGTTACAATTGTTATCTCTCCACTCTTACACTTGAAGAACTTTTACACTTCTAAGCTCTTTTCACACTACCTACACTATTACAACACTTGTACCCACTATTTCTCTCAAATAGCTCAAGAATTGTTTGTAATCAATGTAGAAGTCTTTTCTGTATTAAATCAGACCTAAGGGTATTTATAGTTGCCAAATATCTGCTTTCAACAACTTCGAGCCAACGGCTATTTTCTGTCTACTGGAAAAGTAGCCGTTGGACCTTTCGGACGGCCGATGCAGCAAGAGTGCGTCCGAACAAACTAGCCGTTGGACCGTTCGGACGTCCCGCTAAACCTTGCGTCCGACATGCGTTTTAATTGGAGGGAAAGAATGAAAATTTTTGTTCAATCTATTAGTATTGAATTGTGGTATATTATTTGGAACATTATCGGACGCTGTTCTTCGTCCGAGACTTGCTTCAAATTCTTTGTGTCGGACGATTATCATCGTCCGAAGCTCTTGAGGTTGTTTTTGTTCGGACGATCATTTGCGTCCGAACCTTCCTGTTTTTCTGCATACTTGTTATCAAACTATTAGTATGATTTGTTTCATCATCAAAACATGATTAACATAACTGGGGTTCAACAATCTCCCCCTTTTTGATGATGACAAATCAATTGGACAATTCAGAAAAACAACCATAAAATATGAAGTACTACACAAGAGAATTTGTCCATTATGAAGTTTCTCCCCCTTTGGCATTATCAAAACATAAGAAAAAATAATGCAGTTAAAGCTCCCCCTAAGTTTATTCTCCCCCTTAAAAGATGAATAAAATGAGGACACGGAGAGAGAGTGAATTCATGCAAAGAATTATGATCAATTGCACTTATGATCAAAACAATTTTCGCTTATTCTTTACTAAAAAGCATCATCAAAACAATGAAGCATGTGTGATGCAATTTCTTGTAAAAAAATAGATTCATTTTTAAAAAATGCTCCCCCTTTCTTTTCCAAGTAGTGATATTTATGCACAAAATTTTGGGGATACAAGTATCCTAGCATTCTAAACACATATGACCATATAGATGAGTAATATTCAAGAGAACATAGTTCAACTTGATAAATGAAAGCACAAAACTTTAGATGTTACCCATTTCAATATGATCTTAGCTCATATGCCTTGAGCACCCTTCATAGATAATCTATCTTGAATTCCTTGGTGCTTTCCAAGCATACCTACATACAAAGTTATGTTTGGGTAAGCAACAACTTTTGGTACCCAAATTATCTTGGGTCCAATTGGATTAGTAACATGCTTAATCACCCAAATAGAATTTATTCCTAATTTTTCATTTCTTTTAACATAACAATTTTTCTTTATATGGCCGTGTTGATGACAATAATTACAAATAATGTTCTTATTGCCATTCAAAGAAGATTTAGATTTTACAAAGCACAAATCATTTTTTCTAAAGGTGATAAAATTTTTGTTCAAAAATGTATTTCTAGTTCTTTTCTTTTCAAAAACATTTTCTTTCTTTGTTTTCAAAGTAACATCAAGATCATCTAATCTTTTCTTCAATGAAGCTTGTTCTTCCATGATCTTGGTTTTTCGAACAAATTTTTCTTTCAAAACATCATTTTCTTTTGTCAAAGAATTATTTTTATGCACAAGTTTTGAGTTGGCACTCAATAAAGTATTAACTTTAATTTTTAACTCTTTGTTCTTAGCATATGATTCTTTCAAACATTCATGCATTTCGTAAAAATAAATGATTCAACATCATCATCATCATTATTGCATGAATCATTACAAGAATCACAACTAGAGGTTACCTCATTATCGCCAAGTGCCATAAAAGCCATTTGAGCCTCCTCATATTCTTCTTCAACCTCTCCATCCGAATTGCAATCATCCCAAGTGATTTGGAAGTTGTTGAAGTGAGGCTTCCTTGACTCTTTTCTCCTTTTTGATAGAAGCTTTAAATGCTAAGCTTCTTTTTCCGTTTGCCTCCTCATCTTGTAGCTTGTATTTCAACTTCAATTCAAATAAGGTTAGAGAATTGATCAATGAATCAATAGGCAAAGAATTTAAATTTTTAGACTCTTCTATGGCAATGGATTTAGGTTCCCATTCCTTAGGTAAAGCATTCAAAATTTTTCTATTCTTTTCACCCAAGGAATATTCTTTACCCAAACCTTCCAAATCCTTTACCATATCATTGAACCTCAAATACATCTTGTCAATGTTCTCATGAGGTTCCATAGAAGCAATTTGAAGGATTCATATTTAGCCACAAGAAGTGACTTCTTTTGCTCTCTAATATCTTCACTTCCTTCATGGATTTCTTTCAATTTGTCCCATATCTCCTTGGCCAATATGCAACCTTTTACCTTAGAAAACTCATCTGCATCCAAAGCATTATACAAAATATTAATGGCTTTAGCATTTAAAGATAAATTTATTTTATCTTGTGTATTTAACTCAAATCTAGTTTTAGGCCTTAATCTATGAGTATTTTCATCAAAAATATTTGCCTCAATAGGACCTTCGTAAATAATATACCATAATTCAATATTAATAGATTGAACAAAAATTTTCATTCTATCCCTCCAAAAAACAAAATTAATGCCATTAAACATGGGAGGTCTAGTGATAGAATGCCCCTCTAAAAACAGAGTATTATTGGTTACCATGATCTTTACTCTAATGCAATTTAAGCAAAAAATAAAGAGACCAATGCTCTGATACCAATTGTTGGCCCCAAAAGCAACCTATCGGTAAATGGAGAGGGGGGGTGAATTAGGTTATCTCTAAAGACAAACATTTTTTCTGTGCTTAATAGAAATTCAAACTTTGTGCACCAAATGAAAACTTAAGCACAAATGAATACAATAGATATTCAACAGTTTAAGCTTAAAGAACAAATAAGAATATTGAGATTAAGAGAATCAAACCAAACTCCCTAGCTTCTCAAGCTTGGAGCTTGGAATTACAAAGAGCTTCTCACAAGGCAACTACCAAGTTCACAACTTGAAGTTCAGCCCCTAAAAGTCTCTTCAAAGTAGGTGAGACAATAACCTCTTGTACACAAATGAGGATCACTCTTGCTCACACTAATTCCCTTTAGTTGAGCCAAGAGTTTTACACTCACAACCTCCCTTTGTTACAATTGTTATCTCTCCACTCTTACACTTGAAGAACTTTTACACTTCTAAGCTCTTTTCACACTACCTACACTATTACAACACTTGTACCCACTATTTCTCTCAAATAGCTCAAGAATTGTTTTTGTAATCAATGTAGAAGTCTTTTTGTATTAAATCTTTAAGGGTAATTTATAGTTGCCAAATATCTGCTTTCAACAACTTCCCAACGGCTATTTTCTGTCTACTGGAAAACTAGCCGTTGGACCTTTCGGACGGCCGATGCAGCAAGAGTGCGTCCGAACAAACTAGCCGTTGGACCGTTCGGACGTCCGCTGCTAAACCTTGCGTCCGACACTGCGTCCGTTCTCTGAGGGTATCCGTTCGGACGTCCGAGGATGCGTCCGAACAGGCCTTATAGTCGGAAGCAAAGTCTACTGGAATATTATCGGACGCTGTTCTTCGTCCGAGACTTGCTTCAAATTCTTTGTGTCGGACGATTATCATCGTCCGAAGCTCTTGAGGTTGTTTTTGTTCGGACGATCATTTGCGTCCGAACCTTCCTGTTTTTCTGCATACTTGTTATCAAACTATTAGTATGATTTGTTTCATCATCAAAACATGATTAACATAACTGGGGTTCAACACTCTCCTCCTATCTCCTCCCATTAGCAGTTCTACATCCGACTATAAGGCTAGGCAATTAATTTCTTTGTCCTAACAAAATTTGAAATACATTTAAATTCTTAGTAAATTTATTACCAATTCGATTCAGTTTCCAAATTTCTCGCATGATCTATGAGCAACCACATCAAAGCTAGAAAAACAACTTTAACCTCCTTTATGGACCATCAAAACACCACTTTCAGAAAATTAAAAAAACAAAATCATCTTCAGCATCATTAAATAAATCATTTTTATCATTAAATAAAGGAAAAGTCGTACAATTAGTTCCTCACAAATATAGCTTTTTTTTGGTTAGTCCCTCACATTTGAAATAATCAATGTTAGTCCTTCACAATATGAAATTATATAATTTTAGTCCCCCACCAAACATCCGTTATTATTTTGGATGAAAAATCACTTGTCCACGTCACATGTTCAATTTTTAGGGGCAAAGTTGAAAATAAATCAGGTGGGGACCAAAAGTATACATGTTCAAATGTGTATATGCTTTCAAATTAGGGACTAAAATTCATCATTTCAAATGTGTAAAGTTTTAATAATCTTGTTCCCCTATTCTTCTCCAAGAAGAGCTTCCACAGTATAACAAAAAGGCTAGAAACAAAAACGAATGAGACGAATAAAAAGAAGAAAAATTGGGATGAAATAAGAAGAAAATAATACTCGAAATTTTTTTAGTTCGAGTATTGTCATACTACTTGCTGTTATGACCATCTTGATAATTTTTTATTTTTTATTTTTTTGATCCATTTTGATTCATCATGTTTTGTGTTTTTTTAGACATATTAAGTTATTATTTTATATTTATAATAGTTTTAATTGCAATATCATGAAGTTTAATTAAGTTTTTGATGTTGGCATTGTGATAAACTGACATATTTAAAATTATAAAATTTCTAACTTGGAGTCATGTTTATGTAGTTAATTTTGTGTGAAATTTATGCCACCATCATATTTTATTTTTTAAGAAGATCATTTTGATAAAATTTGGTAAATCCTTTTTGTTTGTGATTCGATGAAAATATTAAGGAAGAGGACCTCATTGTCTAAACTTTTTTGGCATTTTCAAATTGTATTTTGCCAGATTTGGGTCCGAAATTGTGATTAATCTAAAACATGGGTATGGAGGTATATCTGGTGACAAAAAAAAAAAAGTCCTCAAAAAATTTTCTGTTGGCACCATACTATAGGACGCTTCTATGCCGCTGCCTCCATCTGCCATAGAAGCTTTTCTTGGAGGAGAAGGGGGAAACAAGATTATTTCAATTTACACATTTCAAATGATGATTTTAGCCCCCAAAAATTTAAAAATGTTTAATTTTGGTCCCCCACAAGCACTTTTCTATCTAAAATACTGACAAACGTTTGGTAGTGGACTAAAATTATACGTATTTAGATTGTAAGGGAGTAAAATTCATCATTCAAAGGGATTAAAAAAATAAAATTCATGTTTGTGGGGGACTAATTATATGATTTTTCCCCTAAAAAAATGAACATGTGACACACACAAGTAGTTTTAACCATCCAAAATACTAATGGATGTTTGGTGATGGACCAAAATTATACATTTTCATATTGTGAGGGACTAAATTCATTAGTTCAAATCTGAGGGACTAATAAAATGAAAAATACATTTATGAGGGACTAATTGTATAATTTTCCCATTAAACAAAACAGCACACCATTGAAAAAAAGTAAAAAGAAAAAAAGCAACAAAAAGACACAAGAAATAATGGGCACCAATGCAAGATGAAGATCATGATGATTTTGCAGCAAACACTAGGGACAAACATGAGCAAAAAAAATTGCTGGTATTTTGATTTTTAAAATTTTGGTATTGCTGCTGTATTATTCTAGAGCCTACTCACCACTGTCTTTATTGTTTGAGCATCACTAAGGATTTCGATGGGACTACAAATTGTTATTGGAGGAGAGAGGAGGGTAAAGCTTACGAGCGAGGAGAGGAAGTTGGATAGTGGAAGAACCAAGAAGACTCCTATGGACATAGCACAACAAGAGGATCAATATCAGAGTGTGCATCTCTGGGCATAGAAAACTCTTGACAATTTACTCCAATGTGGTGTATAAGTTATAGGGATGTTAGGAAAAAAGTAGGAATGGGTTGTTGAAGAAAGAAGGATAGGGGGTTAGGAGAGGTTGTGAGATGCAGGGGGTAGGAGAGGTGGGTTGGCTACTGGTTGGGGGGTGGAAGGGATATGGTGTTGCGGGTCAGGGGGTAGTTTATGATAGATTCGAATAGCTTAACTCTCAAGTTATACTTTAATATAAGTTCTCTTTAATTATCTTTTAGATATAGTTTTAAATTCCTTGCAAGTTTAAATTTTGATTACATAGTTGTAGTGGGTTAATCATTAGTTTCAAGTACAAATAATTTTTACATGCTTTCTATTTTAAATTATTGAAAATCTCTTTGCTTTAATTTCAAGCTTTCATATAGAAATTAGGGTTCTTGTTGATTTAATGCTTTTTAGTTAAGAATTCTCAATTCTTTGCATTAGTTTCTAGTTAATTTTTAGTGAGCTACTGTTTTTCTTTGTTATTATCAAAAATTCAAAAATATTTAGATTTTAAGTTTGACTCTTTCAAATTCTAGTTTAAAAATGGTGGTTTCTAGCTTTATAATGTCTTTTATAATCTTTTTATTGGGTTAATTACTTGTTCTTTAATTTTAGTTCTATTTTAGTTAGCTTAGATTAGAATTGAGTGTTTTTCTTTACTTGCTTTTATTAGAATAGATTAATTAGTTTCTCAATTTCATAGTTACTTAGTTTTATTTACTTGCTTTCATAGATAATTTAATTTAAATTTGGATTTCAATTGCTTTAGTTTAATTATGGTTCTAATTAGTGTAGTTTCATCTCTTATTATTTGAATTTGCTTAACTATACAAGGATTCATAAATTTCGGTATTTTCTTGCCAAACAATCGTCTTGGGAACGACACCCACTCATCATATACTACTACCAACTCCATATACTTGCAGAAGTGAGGTAGAGTGTAGTGATTTTGCGAGTATTTTTATCACTTGTAATTGATTTAATTTGACCTCTATCTAGGGCTTGACAATTTGATCTCAAAGTTAATTACAAAATCTTCTTAAACTCTATATTCTATTTTACTTGTTTGCTACAGCTTCTTCAACAATAAAATAGCTATTCTTTCCACTTTAAATTGTTGAAACATATGTCTAACACTTACTCGCAAACATTGTTATAACTACTTCACAATCTGTTTCGTTGCCACAATTCACACACAGAGATTAAGTGTCATTAACTCAACATCATCTCCAAGTATTAGTTCACAAAAATCAAATAGAAGCAATCTAGGTTTTCTGAAAAATATTTGGTTCCCTAGTATCCTAAATAGCCTTGGTTATTTCTTAAATAAAGCACATTGAAATTCATCCTCAATATCATAGCATTTCTTATCTTCCACAGCGACCTCGATTAAAACTTTTAAGTGCTCTATTATAAAATCATAACATTCCAATTAACAAAGGGACACCATAAGGGATATACTTTTTATAAGGTTTATTTGGTCGACTATCAACCACATGCTCGAGTTTCTTATTTTATGCTTTGTTGTTTAGCATTGAGAATATTAAATTTGAAATGATTCTTGTGGCAAAAACCAAACGAAAATGACTTAATTTCGTTTGTCCCACAATGTGAATTGTGCGCATCATAATACTATCTTACAACACATATAGAAATCACACGAATTTTTTAGTTAGGTAAATATGTGAAATTTTTCTTTCATGAAAAAGATACAAAGGTTAAAATTATAATTGAATTATATAATGTTTGGTACTTTTGTAAGTGGCAATTGTTTTTGATATATACAAAAAAGTAAAGCATGATATTATTAATAGGATGGAGAGAGTAGTATGGATGCCACCATATATACCAACAAGACTAGGACCTAAAACAGATCGGAGCACTTCTCAAGACAAAAATCTTAACCACTCCATAAGCAATACTTCTCTTTCTTAGAAAAGAGCAGGAAATAGCTAATTATAGTGGTCAACAATAATGATCCGTGTATTGCCCCCAAAAACAAGAAGTCTAATGATTCAAAATTTTCTATTGAGAGAGATACCGGAGAAGGAGAATCTCTACCCAGAGGAGCCCAAAGAAAAGAGATAATAATAGAAAGATTGTAATGAGAGAAGATAACAAAAAAGCATGATATTTCATCAAAGCATAGTATCCTAAACCTTGCACAAGGATAGATAGGAGTCTGCCTTGTCAAGACTTCCTTAGGAAACCTCCATGGAGAATGCCCAGTTCATTAAAAAAAGTCCTTAGTACCTAGACAAAGACAATGGAATTCTAACAAAACTGGAAGAACTACAAGGGAAAATAGAGAACCTGCCTATTGAGTTAGAATGGAAGAATGGATCCAACCTCAATGTGTTTCAATGACCAAATAATAAAGGAGCCATACCCCAAATACCTCCAGGTGTCAACCTTTTGACAACTATAATGAGACCACATATCTCATTGAGTACCTCACTTCTTCTCGAACAAAAATGAACTAACAAGGCACATGCAGATGTAATCCATGAAACCTCAAGGCCCTAGCATAGGAGTGGTTCGACACCTTCAAGAAAGGCGAGTTCAAAATCTTTGAGGAACTAGCAGAAAGGCTTGTTAACAAGTTTGGCAACCAGAAACTTGTCAAGAGGAACAAAGGCCACTTGATTTACATCAAGCAGAAATATGATATATCCATGAGGCACTATATCAATTGCTTCAAGAAGGAACTCTCATAATAGGAGATATATCAATTGCTTCAAGAAGAAACTCTCATAATAGGAGATATCATTAAAAATGTTTGAATGATGTCCATTCAAATTAGGATGAGGCTAGGAAACTTTTCCCAAAACCTAAAATAAACCCCCAAAGAATTTGGCAGAGTACTGCTCTCGAGTAGAAAAATGATGGAGTAGGTTTCTTGAGTACTTTATTTTTTATTTTAATTATTCTATATTTTGTGGATTCTCCATTCCTAATATTTTTCAAAGATATATTTTGTGATGGAAAATTTAGTTAGAAAAAACAGAATTAAAATTAATTACTTTGTACAAAAAAAATTCATCATACAATTTTATTTTTTAAATTTTATTTTAAATGCATTCTTTGTTGCAAAAAAATAAAAATAAAAATAAAAATAAATAAATAGTTATAAATTTGTGACAATTTTTTTATGCCTATGTCGTGACTAAAAAATCCTTTAAAAGACCAAAAAATATCTGTCACAAGTCTGTCGCTAGTAATTTTTTGGAACACATTGAGAAGTCATGGCCTAAATTCATCACAAAATTCGTAAAAATTGAATGAGTAACAAACTTTTTTGCAAAATCTGTCACTAAATTCTTATTTTTCTAATAGTGGTATGAATAGTAGTTTTCAATTTATTTGTTCATGCTATTCAATTTTCTTAACCTAATGGGAAAATAACAGTTAGAAGACATTCTTTGCTTAATGGCAACAATAGTTAGGATTAAATATCCAAGATTACAATGAAATATTAGCAAAAATTTGTGAAATTGAGAAATTGTAGTGAATTGCTCTATGCATAACTTCTACAAATGTATACAAATGAAATTGAATGTCACTACCACTTCTTCATTAATAATAAATTTTAATTATCTAAAAATCAAATGTTGCAATACATATGTTTTATGTTCACGTTTAATTTGAATGAAAAGGACCGAAAAGCTGTACTTATTGTAACATGTTCGATCTAGTAAAAGATAATATAGGCCACAACCAGAGCGCTTTGTTTTCCTCACACCACCAATTATATTTCTTTTATAGGGGATTGGGTCTTAGTTAACTATCACAAAAATTTTGTTGTACTTGAAATTTGAGTTTCCCTCTTTTTTGCTCTAAGTAATTTGTAAGTCACTTATCCCACAGTGGAAACTTGTAAGGGATTTTTTCAACTTATATATGGGAAGTATTTTGCCTATGGGCAACACTAATAGGGATTCAAGACTATACATGATTAGTAGTTTTGGAGATTTTCCTGCATCGCACGCTCATACCCGTCTAGGTGGTGTAATGCATGCAAGTGAATTAAATAGAATTTTACTTCTTATATAATTTTTTCCCATTATTTTAAGTTGATGGAATTGTTTCAAATAATTGTAAAAGATTTTAGTATCCAGTTCCCTGTAGAAGATATTTTTTTGGCTATTTTCCCAAATTTTAATAGGCCAATACAATTTTACTTTTTCTCTGTGCCATTTCCTTCATGGGATCGCCTGATTTTAATTGTGGATATTCTATCAAACACCACTGTATTCTCACCCTCTTCGAGTGGTTAACTTTTTCTCTGTGCCATTTCCTTCATGGGATCGCCTGATTTTAATTGCGGATATTCTATCAAACACCACTGTATTCTCACCCTCTTCGAGTGGTTAACTTTATATACATATTTTAAGTGTTAACTTTAACATCACCAAAATCTCTCTCTCTGTTTGTGCTTCCTTTCTGCTATAATACTGAGTAGTTCAGTACTTGGCTCGAAGCCTTACTTGCGAGTGCATGCAACAAAAACTGTTGTTGTATCCTACAGTGTGACTACCCAAATGATACATTTTGCACTAGTGAATACAATCCTCCAGCGGGCGAAATCACTTTCAAGGATAGTAATTACATGCCTTAGCTTTGTTCCTAGTCTGGTGTTCATTTGTTGCAATGGTGATTCAGACCAAGTATTCCAGCAATGTTAAAAGTAATTTTTGAATAGTTCCACGATTGGCAATATTGGTATTCCTAACATGTCCAAACTGCAACTTTTTTGTTGCATAACCTACAAAAGCTAGTCCGAGAAGGTCATGTATTATCTTTGGACACTCAAAATGGATTATTTTTAGTTTAGTAATCGAGCACCTAAGGATTCCACTAAGTTTATGCAGGTAACAATCTAACCACTATGGGTCATATTCTAAACTTCATATCTGACGCCCTATTCGATCTGTACCACCTATATAAGTTTGCTTAGGAGATATGGTGGCTCTAGAAAAGAATTACAACTCTTTTTTTTTTTTAATAGAGAATTACAACTCTAAAGATGTTGGAAAGAAGAAATACTGTATAGGTGATTAGGAAGTTCCAACATTTCAAGATGGCAAGTGAGAACCATGTCACCGAGCAAATGCACGTGTACCAGTATATTATTTTGGACATAACTAAAAGAGTCATGAAGATAGATGATGCCGTCCAAATTGCTACATTGATCAAGAAGCTACCACTAACCTAAAAGCAATAACGAAACAAATTAAAGCATGAAAAATCTGATCTGACACTTGATGAAGTGATATCCCACATCTAGATTGAGAAGAGCAATCATGTGAAGAACAAGTCCTATCCGGCTCAAGAGCTCGCGACCAACTTATGAGTGATAATTCTATAAAATAGAGTTGTTTTCCATTTATTTCTATATATATTCGTTTTATTATGTAAATACGTTTTAGAATTTTTGTGCATATTTTGAGTACTTTTTGTGTTTTAATATTTTTTATGTATTTTTCTAGTATTTATGTGTTGTTTGTGTGATTTGTAGGTTGGAGGATGGTTTGGAGCTGAAGCACAAGAAGAAAATGCGACGAAGCAGAGCTCAAAGCAAGGATAGATTCTCTAAGCTTAGTGTTGCAACGTTGAAATAGGCTTTATTTTAGTGCCACAATGTTCATCTAGAATTCTGACTCTTGTGGGAGTAGAAGGTAGTAGCATTCTGGTAAAGGCCAAACCTACTGGTGCTACAATGCGTCAAGTTCCTAGACAAGGTGGTTTGTGATTAGGTCGACTCTGGAGTTTGATTTTGGGTCCAAATGGACTTAACTTGACCTAAAACTTTACCTTAATATCCAAGAGACCTTGTATCAATAAATAGGACCCTTAGGGGCCTATTTTAGTAGGTATTGTTTGAGTGGAAGGATAGATTTGATTACAATAATTCTTTTTCTTAGTTTTGATTATACAACTCTAGAAGATCTTGGAGAATTTCCAAATGGGAGACTTTCTTCATCTGGTCGGAGATTCTAGTAACATTTTTCTTCTCCAATTCTTCATGACTTCTATCTTTTGCTTTCTTTTACTTGTTTTTATGCACTAGTTCGTAATTGTGTTAGGAGCTAATGTAACCCAACTACATAATTCATGAGTACTTGTTTTGCATAAGGATTCAATCTTTCTTTGTCTTTTGTTCATAAGAGTATTTGTTATTATTGATAATGCTTTTCTTAATATGAATTGTATTTTATAATATTTGAAATTGATATTTGAATACTAGTCAAGAATAATGCATGTCATCATTTGTTATGTTCATAGCCGGAGGTTAATCATAAATTAATTGTGTGATCTATTTAGTGTCTTGTAATAGTACAAATTGCCTAGGGTTCCAAAGATTCTGATGTTTTAATTTTATTTACTTGGATTAACTCTGTAAAGATTTCTTGGAAAGAAAATTTAATTGGAATTGAGAAAGTCTTATACAAATTAGGGAATCTGCCATCTTATGTACATCCTGATTGATTCCTGTTTGATTTGAGTCTCGTGGTTATGTTGGTTAGCTGAAGTCAATTCCATAGTGTCCTTAGTCCTTATTTTATTTTTTTTTTCTTCCTAAAATTGCTTTTGTTTATTTAATTTCTTAAATCTTTAGTTTAGTTTAGTTAGTTAATTTTCTCCTTATTTCGATTGTCTAGATAGCACTATGGTCTAGTTGTGATTATTTGTAATTCTTTCAATCTTCCTCTTGGGATATTTTACTCTATCAGTTTGTTCGACTAGTACACTTGCTAGTATTATCACACATCAGTGAACCTAATGGATGCCAACCTTGAGGGAGTTTCTCAAAAGTTCTAAGGCAAATATCATGGATCTAAGAAAAGTTTGAATTGAACAATTCTTAGAACTAGAATAGTCAAAACCAAAACAATCAATTTGGTAAGTTTAAAAATTTTTGTAAAATTAATTAATTGTCTAAATGAACTTGCTACGTCTATGGAAAAATTGATCACAAAGCGTATGTGTGCAAGCTTTCCAAGCAAGTTAATACGACTGAAGGTGACGAGGTAATTACTGTTTTAATCTCAGAAATGAACTTGGCTCACAATATGATTGAGTAGATTGTCGACTATTGGAGGCACGAAGCATTTTTGTTGACCAAAACCACTTCCTTGAGTATGAAGGAGTGGGTGATTGGGAGCAAGTCCTCTTAGGAGATACTTGTGGTGCTGTAGTTATGGATGAGGTAAAGGTCCTTCTGAAACTTAACTCTAGAAAGTCATTTTCTCTGACCAATGTGCTACATGTTCCATCCATGAAAATAATTTATGATTCTTTCCTTAATAAAGGATGCTATTAACCTGTGTTTGATCATGATAAATTAATTTTGACTAGGAATAGGGAGTCGGTGGGAAACGGCTTTTGTTGCTGGGTTTATTTGTGTCGGATGCTACTCATAATAGAAGAAATAAGATTACTACTTTTTTATATTATTGATTTTGTTAATATGTGGTATACAAGATTTGGAAACGCGATTGATTATTCCATAAGAAGATGAAAGGCTTAAATTTGATTCCTAATCAAACCAATAACAAGTTCACAATAAGTGAAGTTTGCTTGGAGGCCAAACACCGGACAAAACCCTTTAAATCTATTAAAAGAACCTCTAGGCTTTTAAAATTAATTCATAGTGATCTTAAGGACTTCAAAAGTAATATGAGTAGAGGTGGAAGAAAAATCTTATATCATGTTCATGGATGAATGTTCATAGATTATTCCTCAAGATATAAATAAATTATATCTACTAAGTTAAAAAGATGAACATGAAAAGATGTTCATTAAATACAAAAATGAAATTGAAAATCAGCTTGAAAAGAAGATTAAAATACATAGGCCTAATAGAGGAGGCAAATATGACTCAAAGTTGCAAAAGAAAATTTGTGAACAAAGTGAAATAATTATGAAACAACCCCGCCTTACTCACCTTAGTCTAATGGAATACTTGAAAGGAAAAATAGCACTCTAAAATACATGATAAATGCAATATTAATAAGTTCTAGGTTACCAACTAACATATAGAGGAAGGCTATGTTGTCGGTTTGTCATATTATTAATAGAATAGTTCACAAGAAAACCTTCTTCAAAACATTATAAGTTGTGGAAAGGTTTGCTCCAAATCTTGGATACTTTATAAGTGTGGGGTGAATAGTAAAGATAGGAATACCAGAATTTGAAAGGAATTAAGTTGTGCTTCAAAAAATTGGCAATGTTTTCATAAGGTATGCACAACATAGTGCAGCCTATACATTCTTGATTTTTGAGTCTAGTCATGTTATGGAAACTAAAGATGCTAAGTTTTTTTATAATATCTTTTAATGAGTAAAAAACATAAGTAAATAGACCTTGTTAAGAAAGTCAAGACACACAAGTACATGAAAATAAAGAAATTCAAAAATTAAAAAAGAGTATAAGGTAAGGGTGGAAACTAACTTTAGACCTGATTTTGTAATTTCATTCATAATTGAAAATAATCCAAAAATATATCAAGAGGCAATGAATTCAATAGATGCTATTTTTTGGAAAGACGAGATTAGAAGTAATTGGAATTTATAATTAGTAATCACAACTAGGAATTGGCAAAGTTAAACAAGAAAGTTGATAGCTCTAGAAACCAAGAGTTATGTGTATCCTAAATTTATCAATTTTGGTAGTAGTTTCGAACGTTTTTAGTGTTAAATGTGTGTTTGTTGTCTATTTCTACTCTAATGTGTTAATATTTGTTTATTTACTATTTTAATGTTTATCTAGGTGTTAACTATCTTATTTTACTATGTTTATGTGTTTAGAGTTTGTGTCTTGCTTTTAACCTAATTTCGCCAGGAGTTTGGATTTTTGTCGCCTTTGTTCGTCTTTAGTTTTTAGCTTTTATGAGAATCTTGTTTAAATGTTTATATTTTAGTGTGTGTGTGTGTGTGTATATATATATATATATTAATGTGAATTTTTTTTCTAGGGTCACAGAAAAAAAAGGTGCACATTAATCGAACATCGAGCGGGAATTTTAGGCATAAAACGGCCGAGGCTGCCGAAGCTTCCAAGGCTTAGGCGCTCGCTGTTAGTGAGCGCCAAAGCTTCCTCATTGGCGGTGAGCTTCAAGCCTATTATTTTATATCCCTAAAGCCGACAGTGAGGGCTTTCAGGGATGTGATTTTGGCTTTTTTTCAAAAGCATTTGTGTCCTAAACCTCCCAAACCCTAACCCTACTATAAAACACACGTTAGGGGCTGATATAAAAACACACTTTGAGGGGCTGATTTGAATAAGCCACTCCACTTATTTTTCTTCTTCTTCTCTTCCTTCTACTCCGGGAGGAAATTTTAGCTTATTCTTCCAATTTCCTGGTCTAGTATTCTTCCAATGTTCTAGCTTTGCTCTATTTCCTTGTAAAACTTTAATTATGTTTAACCTACTTATTTTATGCATTCACTTAATGACTATTTAATCTTTTAGTTCTTTGTTTATTGCTCTAGTCTACCTAGCTCTTAATGCACATTACTTTCTTGTACTAGTTTTATGGATTTCTTTCTTTCCTTATTTTAATTACTTTCTCATGCCTTTAGTTGCTTTCTTGTAGTTCAAAATGTTTTAATTAATTATGGGTTAGGGTTTTGTGAAGCCAATCAAATTCTAATAGGTAGAAGTTAGTGAGTTGATTAAGTGATAAAATAGACTAATTAAACAATAATAATGGGTTTAAGGGTTTATTAGGAAAATTATCTTTTTCGTTAGTTAATTAGGGTTAATTGAGTGGATTTAAGAATTAACCTCCATCATAGACCTAGATTAATATTGTATTACGGACAGAATTAGGTCTTGATGGATTAATTCTCCTAATTGGCTGCCAGAATTCCATGAGCAGTTAATCAAATTTGTTTAGATTAAGGGGTTGGAGAGGTCCACAATTAAGTTAATCAAATTGATAGATTTAATTTCTGAGGGATCAGGGATTATGTTATAGTTAGGAATCAACTTCTAATTTGGCACATAGGATCACTTGATTGATCTAATTAACTAAAATTCGAGAAATTGGCTAGCATAAGCTCTAACCCTCTTTTTAATCACTTCTTAGTTTTAAACCTAGTTTAGTTTTATTCTTTTCTTAATCAAACCCTTTAATTAGCATTCTACCAAATAGAAACAAATAGTTGAACACCATACCTTGTGGGAATAATCCCTACTTCCACTAGCTATTATTTGAAATAGTATACTTGCGGTTTGTCATCTATTTAAGGTTGGTTAATTTAGATGTTTTATTTATAACTAGATATTTATGTCTCTTTAGACGAAACATTTGCCTAGAGGTGCAAACAAAGTGGTGTTAGGCAGTGTTTAGGGGATAATTAATGTCTAATGATTTTATTGATAAATTTAAGGTATGTTGTCAAGATATTCACACAAAAAGAAGACATTGACTATTTTAACACTTTTCTACCTGTTACCAGAATCACTACTATCAGGGTGCTTGTTGTTATAGGTTCCATATATAATTTGATTATGCACCAAATGGATGTGAAATTGTTTTTGACAGTAATCTAAATGAGAAAATATGCATGCATCAACTTGAGAGGTTTGTTTTTGAAGGACAAGAACAAAAAGTATGTAGATTGATTAAATTCCTTAAATAGATTAAAACAAGCTTCTGTAAATAATGGTATGAAAAATTTGACAAGCTCTTGTTTCCAATGGTTTCAAAATAAATAAATCAACTAGACGTGTCTATGCCAGATTTCATGGTAATATTGGATTCTTAATATGCTTGTATGTTGTTGGCATCCTTATATTTGGAACTGATAAAACTATTGTTAAACAAATCAAGTCTTTCCTTAATTTTGATAAGAAAGGCATAGGAAAACATAATGCTATTTTGGGTCTTAAATTGACTAAAATCAACAATGGTTTCACCCTTTGTTAATCACATAGTTGTAGAAAAAATTATTAAAAAGTTTAACGCTTTGATTTAGGATCTACTAGTACGCATTATGCTAGTGTGCATTTGAGAAATAGTAAAGGTGATTATGTCTCAAAATATGAATTTGCCAAAACTAGTGGAAGTATCATGTATTTGATGAATGTACACACCCTAATATTACATATATTGTTGGTAGATTGAGTAGAAACACACATAATCTTGATACGAGTCATTAGGACATCATTATCTAGATTGCTTAGATATTTAAAAGCCAGCATGCATCTAGGATTTTACTTTCCTAGTTATTCTTCTATGCTAGAAGTTTATTGTGATGTTAATTAGGTGTTTAATAATGATGAGATTAACTCCACAAATGGTTATAATTTTACTTTTGCTGGAGCTACTGTTTCATAGAAATCATCTAGGAAAGCATGTCATGCTAAATCTGCACCAAAGTTTGAATATATTGCTTTAGAATTGGCATGTTCAAAAGTTGAGTTGGTTCAATATTTATTAACTGACATTCCCTCAAGACTAAAACCCAACTCTTATGTTTGTTTGCATTGTGATTTACTGGCAGCAACTGTTAGAGCGAAAATCAAAATTTACAATGTGAAGGGCCAGCATATTCGTTTGAGATACAATATGGTAAGACAGCTCACGAGGAATAGGGCCATTACCATGGACTTTGTGAGATCCACAAGGAAGTTAACTAACCTTTTAACTAAGGGACTAGCAAGTCTAAACATAAATTTACTCCAAAATACATTGAGGGGATTAGACTTAAATCCATTAAGGGATACAAATATGATGGTACCCCAACCTATAATAGTAGAGATCCCATGAAGTGGGTTCAATGACTAATAACAAGTTACAAAGATTTCTTTAAGCTAGGTTTCTTATTCTCTTAGGGGTACTAATAATAAATTTAAGAGTTCTAAAACCTTAACTTCTCCTTTAGAATTACCTTTTCTCTTTATTAGATACTTTCTATATTTCTAATTGCTTTCTAACTTCTTTGATTGGAAAATTTTCTAGTTCCTTATTAAAATCTTGGTCTTCCTAAGCTGACTTCATGGCAATCAAGTTTCAATTCGCACAAACATTTTGCTAATCCATATATCATCTCCAATCATCTCTAACATTAATGTGAGCAAGACAAAATTCTTTTAAAATGGTTTCTCTACTATTCAACCTAAAATAGTTGTCTAAACATGAATCATCAAGTTGAATATTGCACTCAATGTAAGATGGTGATATTCAATCTAAATTCTAAATTTATGATTCAATTACCAAACATTAAAAAAATAATAATTTGCTTTTACTTTTACAAGTAACCCAAGAAACAGAATCAAATTACCGAAAACCAAAAAACAAAAACAAAAAAACAAAAAAATAAACTAAAGATAACTAATATTTTGCAAACGTTAGCAACTACCAACAACATTTCTGCCTTGATAACAATTCAAGAAATAAATAAAGAATGGACAATTGAAATAGTCTAATCCTACACACATAAAACCCAGATTTAATCTTTTTCTTTTTACATGTTCCAGCTTAAATGGATTTAGTAATCAATATTTTAAATTGGAGATACTATTTAAAACTAAAAAGAAAACATAAGAATAATGGAGAGAAAGACTGGGGAGAGAAATGAACCTAGCTATGGAGGGAACCCTTATTTGAACTTGTACTTTGCCCTGTGATTCAACTCCACAAAACTGCATGTAGAAGAGAGAATAGGGAGAAAAGGCTGCCATGATGGGAGAATGTGATGGTGATGGAGGTGCAACAGAGTTGGAGGAAGTGGAGTGGTGAGTAGCCAAGAAGGATGAGGGATCACAAGAGCTAGCTAGTATGGATGGAAGAGAGTGAAGATGAGAGAGAAAAAGGGAGTTTAATTTTGTCCACAGCTTATACACTAGACCAAATTTTTAAAATTTGACCCGTACAAGGTTTGCATATTAACCTGAATTTGGTAGTGTGGAATTAGAATTGGAAATTTTGTGCCAATAAAACAATTCGACCTATAGAATTGTAACCTAAAGAATTGGATTCATTTCCAATTCATTGGAGAAATATAGGATACAAAGGCAAGAACTGGAATTGGGACATCCAATTCCATAGAACGAAACACAGGCTTACCTTGCATTTGGATTGGTGGATTTGAATTGTAAGAAGGATTTGAAATAAATGGATTTAAATTGGGTGGATTTGAAATGACATGAAACTTGGGTGAATTTGAAATCCACTCATTTAACAAACATTAAAATGACATACTCACTTGTTGGTGGATTTCAAATTCTTAACTAAATCACTTAACTTGTTTGGTTAACCTAGGATGCATTTGGATTTGAAATCAAAATCCACCCAAATCCCTCTATTCAAATGCAGTGTAAATGTAAGCCATGAACATGAAGGTCGGTATTATTGTCCATCATGATGTGTATTTTTTTTTTTTTTTTTTCTTTTTACAAATTGGGGATCGTACAATTTGGGGATATGCTTATTGAGTATTTGATTGTGGAAGATTAACCCGCATGTATCTAGAATTTTAATGTTGTCAGTGGCTTTTTATGATTTGGTAGTATTTGGATAAAAAGATGATTCTTTCTTAATTTAATCCTAGGTAAAATATGGGATAGGTGGTTCTCCACCTACAGTTTTTGCTTAACATAACAATAGAAGAAAAAAAAAACGTAGATTGTGAAAGGCATGAATTACCAAAAAGAGGATGATGATTCCAAAAATTTAGGCCAAGATTTAATAAGTCAAGCAAATCCAAAGGCCCAGCTAAATCTATATGCTCATTAAACCCAACTCTGAATCATACAAAAGTTGAGCTCAATTTACTTTCTATTCATTTAGTATATTTTTGAATTCATATAAATAGAGAGCTCATCTCTCTATATTTTCTCTTTCTAAGAACATTATTGATTCAAATATAAAAAAGGCTCTTCTAAGGGACAAGGTTTGACTTGTCTTACAGGTCTTCACCTAAGATAAGGTCAAGAAGACATGTAGATTGATTGGCTTAGTCAATTGTTGCCTTCTTGGCATCATACTTTGGCATGTTATAAAAACGAAATCCAGGATAACTAATACATACTCTAGAAACTTCAAAAAATTTATATCCTCCATTCCGAATCTTTTGTCATTTCGGAGAGTAGCACTTTTTTTCTACAGTAAAAAATGAAAGGATGAACTTTTGCTCTAGTTTCTCATTTTATCCTTTGTTGTTTATCATTGAGATTTTCAAGTTTGAAATGATTTTTGTGGCAGAAGTTATCATATGGAGACCATTCAATTTCATTTGTTCCACAATGTGAATTGTGTCATCACACTATTTTTTTTGGAGGCTATTGTGTGCATCGCACTAACATCTACATATGTACAAATCTCACACATTTTTTAGGTGCGTAAATATGTGAAGACAAATTTTTGGACCTACATGAAAGACAAAAAGTCTTTATTTGACGGACAAGAAACAAGGGTTAAAATTGAAAATGAATGATATATTGTTTGACAATTTTTGTAAGTTACAATAGTTTGGTGTACACAAAAAAAAAAGTACGACATTATCAATGGGAAACACCGAGTAGTATGGAGGCCACCAAATATACCAACACAAATAGGACCCAAAACAGATCCGAGTACGTACCTCTCAAGACAAAATCTTAATCACTCAATGAGCACACTTCTCTTTTGGAAAGGAGATTGGAAAAGATGCCAAGTATAGAGGTTAACACCGCATTAGAATAAGAAAGCCAAGAACTCAAAAGTTTCCTACTGAGTAGAGAAGTGGCTGAAAGAGACTCTTAACATAGAAGATCCCTAAGAAGAGAGACAACAATAGAAAGATGGTAATGAGATAAGACAACAGAAGAGTATGATAGTTTGCACAACAAAGTATTTTAACCTGATAGTAGGATAGAAAGGAGTCCGCCAGATTGCCTTCTCAAGACTCTCTCAGGAAAGCTCTGTAAGAAATGCCCGACTCATTGAAAAAGAGCCTTCATACCAAGACAAAGACAATGATCCTAAAGAAAATGGAAGAACTACTAAGGAAAATAGGAAACTTGACTATCAAGTCAGAAAGGAAGAATGGAGACAACGACAATTTCTTGCATTGACCAAATTATGAAAGAGCCACTCCCTGAAACCACAGGTCCCATTGAGCACCTCACTTATTATCAAACAAAAATGTACTTGCAAGGTGCCTCAAATGTAATCGAGAATCCTCAAGGCCTAGCATAGACTTGTTTGATGCTTCGGAAAGGCAAGTTTAAAATTTTTTAGAAACTAGCTGAGACGGTTTGCTATCTATTAGTTTGGCGATTGAAAACCTATCAAGATGACCAATGTCCCCTTGATGTCCATCAAGTAGTAATCTTATAAATCCATGAGTGACTATATCAATTGCTTTAGGAAGGAACCACTTGCTTTGCTTTACCCCTCAATGATGTTATTTCCCGTACCTGACTCTTTTTGCCATAAAATAGGGGACTCCATAAATAATGTTCAAATGATGTCCTTTCAAAGTGAGGGTGAGACTAGGAAACTTCTCCTGGAAACTACAAAATAAACCCCAAAGAATTTGGCATGTATCTTCTCCAGAGTAGGGAGATACTAGAGTAGGCTTTTGGGTTCATTTTAACTTTTTAAATATTGTGGAGTCTCTGTTGCTAATATTTATTTTTAAAAAATATTTTATGATATAAAATAATTTATAAAATAAAAATTAATTACTTCCAACATACAATTTTATCCGTTCAAAATTGTATTTGAGACAATTTTCTATTGCAAAATGTATAAATAAGAAGTTATAAAAATTGTGACAAATTTTTTCATAAATTTATGGACCAAAAATCCTCTACAAATTTTGTTTTATTTAAAGTCCATGTTTTAGTGATGAAATTTCTATCACAAAAATATATGTCACAAAATCTGTCGATAACGGTTTTTCATGACACATTAAAAAGCCATGCCCTAAATCCATCGCAAAGTTTGTGACAAATAGAATTAATGACAATTTTTGTAAATCCTTATTTTTCTAACAGTAGTAGAGTCTATAAGTGGTAGTCTCCATTTATATTTTTCATACTATTTACTATTGTTAACCTAATGGGAAAGAAATACTACTAGAAGACAGCTCTGCTTAATGCAAACAACAGGATTATTGACGAAACATTAGTAAAAGTTAGTTGAATTTAGAAATTGCACCGAATTACTCTGTTGCAATAATTGTATACAAATGAGATTGAATGTTACTAACACTTCTTGATGAACAATAAACTTTAAATATTTGAAATCAACAATGTTTCTATGCATATGTGTATACGTGCATATTTGCATTGTATGAATAGGGTTGAAAAGTTATACTTACATATAGTATGTTTAAATTGAGTGCTTTGTTTTGCTCCGATTAATGCTTGTATCGTAGTGGATTGGGAAGTACTGCACATGATGGAAAACCCAGCCATTGTTGGTAAGATTATTAAGTATGTTTTGGATCTAACTGGTTAGGATGATTATTGATGGCATTCCTACCAAGAAATCATTGTTTTTTAATTTTGAGAGTAAATTACCATAAAGGAAAAACAAAACTAGTTTGGTCCTTTACCTTTAGGATATAGAATAATTTAGTCCATTCTCTATCTAAAAGACCAATTTAATCCCTCATCCTTAAAAATGTTAACTAATTTAAGCCTTATGACAAAATTTGTGGACAAACTAACATAGTCATGTATAACACATCTATTGCATGCTCATGCCCACGTGATTATCATGTGGCTTGATCCACTAATTTATTTATAGAAATTTCCATCATAAGTTTTAAATTAGTTAATTTTCTTAAATATAAGGGACCAAATTGGTTTGATGTGTGATAGATAAGGGATCAGATTAGTCGATACCAACCCCAAAGATAAAGGACTAAATTGGTATTTTGGCCTTACGATAAATCCCCATGTAGTATGTCTATATGACATATAACCTCCATGTGTTTTAAAATTTACCTTTAATCACTTTGTACTTTAAACTGAAAGGTGATATGGATGAAAATCATTCAAACTAACGAATTTTACTAAAATTACTTGTGTACCCTTGATCCGTTGTTAGCTAAATCGGTCTCTTGACCCATTACCGCCACCAACCGCCAGGCAGCCCTCCCCTCTCTTCCATCATCCCTCACACCAACATTAACCACCTCTATTACTACCACAATGCCTCCATCAAAAAGCCCAAAGTCATAAAAAACAAGAGAAGAGACCCATTTAGCTTGGAAGGGGATTGCAAGGCTAGGAAAGGGTGAGAGGGATGGCTGATATCCCATCGGAAAAGAGGAGGAATGAGGAGGAGGAGGAGGAGGAGAAGGAGAAGGGAGGAGGAGGGAGAGGGGGAGAAGGGAAAGGGGAGTGGGTGAAAGGAAAGAGAGGTAAGGAGGAGGAGGAGGAGGAGGAGAAGGAGGAAGGGGACGGGTGACGGGAAATAGGGAGAGAAAGGGAAAGGGAAAGGGGAAGGGGAAGGGGAAGGGGAATGGGAATGGGTGACGAGAAAGAGGAAGGGGAAGGAAATGGGTGATGGGAAAGAAGTGAAGGAGATGAGGAAGAGGAGGAGAAGGATGAGGGAAATGGGCATGGGTGACGGGAAAGAGAAGGAGGAAGAACAGGTAGAGGAGATGGTGACGGGAAAAATGTGGAAAGGAAAAGGAAGAGGAGGGGAAGGGTTTGGGGGAGGAGAAGGAGAAGGAAGAATAGGGGAAGGGGATGTGACGGGAAAGATGAGGGAGAGGAGAAGGGGGGAGGGGGTTGGGGAAGGAGAAGAAGGAGGAAGTAGAGGGAGAGGGGATGGTAGATGGGAATGATAAGGGGGAGGAGAAAAGGAGGATGTCAGGGATTGGGTTTACTGGGATCTGGGGGTTAAGGAAGGAAAAAGATTGATAGATGGTTGTACTATAGGTAGGAGTTAGTGATGAGAGAGAAGAAATATTTTTGTTAAAAGTTGGAAAAATAAGGGGTAATTTTATCATAAAAGGTAATATTTTTATAGAGAAAACGATAAAAATTCTCATACATTGCACGTGTATTTCAAACTTTGATAAATTGGATAATTTTTGTTACTTTACCATTTATTTCAAATTATTTGTGAGTTTAAAATATATTTTTAAAATAAATAAGGATTATAAATCATATAAATATACCATATGAAAATTTACGATAATTTACCCTAAATTTAGTGATGGAATATTGGTTTTGCAATAGACCTATTGGGTACCACTTGTGCATGATTTAAATTTATGCTATACTAGATGTTTAGATTTATATGGAATTTGTGAATATTTTAACTATTTATGGTATGCATAACCCTACATGTTTGGCTTTATCTTGCAGCGCCACGCGTTATGTTCTTGATTTTGGTGTGTGACATATAGACTTGATTATGAACTAAAAAGAAGATATACAGATACTATTTATAAATTATTTTGGGAACAAAACTAAGACACGGTTGTACATTTTTAGTTCAATATATAGCACATTGACTATTCACCTGGATAAATTCTACAAAGAACCTCCACAGTATCCGTATATAAAAGTTCAAGCTAGTGTTCTAGTGGCAAAAGCCACTGAATTTAGGTACAGTCTAAGGATTCCTACAGGTAGCAGAGATTATTCATGAGCAACCTCAATCACCTGTTTCCCAACATTGCGACCGCTAAAGAGACCAACAAGGGCTGCAGGACCACTCTCAAGGCCTTCTGTAATGTCTTCCACATAGGTGATCTTCTTTTCTCGGATATAAGGTAATACAATGTCCAAAAACTTTTGATAGAGGTGATAGTAATCAAAAACAGCAAATCCTTCCATCCGAATACGCTTGAAAAGAACATAAGACAAATTATGTACTCCATCAGGTTTATCAAGATTATACTGTGAGATCAATCCACACACAGCTATTCGGCCATATCTTTTCATATTTAGGAGCACAGCATCCAACGTCTTTCCCCCAACATTTTCGAAGTAAATATCAATCCCGTCAGGAAAGTGCCTGCAAGAAATGAAGTGTTTCGTGTGTTCAGGAGTTATTGCACTCTGACTAGCCTAAATATTTGGCAAATATATTTTATGTCAATAGTTTCTAGAAGGGTTATAACTGATGTAGGTATAATCTGTTTCCTGTGTATCTTAGATGTAGAATAAAAAAATAAAGTGTAGCATAAACAATAAATGAGAAAATGATGATGGAAAAAAGAGATGCACACCTGATAACCAAACAAAAATTGGAGAAAGGCCCTGACGATCTTCTGTTTCTTTTTATACTCTCCTATTCCTCCCTTTTTTCTGTTTCAGCTTCTGTGAAAAGCCATAGCTTATTCATGTCTCATGATAACTCTAGTAAATTAAAGTTATTTTTCTCTAAATCATGACATTTTGTTAGTCAAAAATCCAAATTTTGGTTGATAATTAAGTGTGTTAGTTAATTTTTACATTATGTGCTTACATATTAACTATTAGTAAATGTGATGAAATTTTATTAGAATTTTAATTAAATTAGTTACTTATTTGGTTTAATATTATACAGGTTATAAATTAGAAGTTAGAAGTTGAAATGAATAAAATATAAGGGCCAAAATGCAATTTAAGAATAATTGAAAATTTGCTTAAAATAGTGTCCATGTGCGACATGGAGTTGGCCAATGTATTAGTGAGCCATGTCGCGACATTGATATGTCCATGTCACAACATGGACTTGCTTTTAAGGCATTTTTGTAATATTCTAATAGTTAACTTCTAATTCTTGCTTGTGTAATGCTCTAACTATTTAAGATACAATTATGTGTGGTAGTACACACATTAAGTAATAGTGACTGAGTGTAGATAGTTTGAATCTCAAGTTTCCTTTAGTTTAATATAACAGTTCTCTTTACTTTTCCATTAGATCTAATTTTTAATCCTTTGCAAGTTTAAATTTTAATTAGATAGTTTTAATGGGTTGATCATTAGGTACAAATAAATATAATTTTTACATGCTTTAAGTTTAATTTCTTGAAAATCTCATTACTTAGAGTAATTAGGGTTCTTTTTAATTTAGTACTTTCTAGTTAAAAATTCTCAAATCCTTGCATTAATTTCTAATTAATTTTAAGTGGGCTTTCTTTATTATTATCAAAAATCCAAAAAGATTTATATTTCAAGTACATCTCTTTACAAATTCTAGATTAGAAATGGCATTTTCTTGTTTTATAAGCTTTTTTAGTACTCTCTTTAGTTAGGTTAACTGCTTGTTTTTTTTTTTTTTTTAAATTCTAATCTTATTTTAGTCAAATTAGAATAGAATTAAGTACTTTTATTTACTTGCTTTCATTAGAATAGGTTATATTAGTGTTTTAATTATGTAGTTACTCAATGTTATTTACTTGCCTTAGTATATGGATTGGTATAATTTTGTTAACTTTTTTTTTACACGCGTTATGACTTTGATTATTAGAATCTTTCCAAACAATTTGATTTGCCTAACTATATAAAGGTTTGTAAATCTCGATAATTGCTTACCAAACAATCTTTCTGGGAACAATATCCAATCATCTTATACTACTACCAACTTTTTATAGTTGCAAAAGTGAAATAAATGTAGTGATTTTGTAAAATTTTATTATTACTTGTTTGTTTTAATTTGACCGCTACCTAAAGACTCGACGTCTTACATTTGTCTTTCCATCCTTGTTTCCAACACATTTCAAGTGAATATAGGCCTACAACATGTGCATTTAAGAAGTTTGGTTCAGGATAATGTTAAAGACTCTTTCTGGGAATTGTTTGATGGATTCCCTAGGGACTCTTGCTTTAAGTGCTTTCACATCAGATATTACACGAGTTCGTCCAATAGTTATTAGAATGTAAAAATTAGCTGACTAATGCCATAGGACCAGTTGGTTTGGCCTGCTTCTGAGAACTTTTAACAGCCTAAATCTGTTGATCTACCATCCTATATATATATATATATATATATATATATATATATATATATATATATATATTGTGCAGCCTGACAATGCTAGAGATTCCAGTGTGTTTGATTTAGGAGGAGAGGGTGCTCTGATGCTGTGGTTTGCTTGGAAAATGAGATTGCTGAGAAAGGCAAAATGACAACCTAGACAATTGCACTAGTTTCCAGGTTACAAAACTTCCAAAGCTTCGCAGGGTCTTACTATTTCTCAGCTCCAATTTGCACAGATTCCTTAGCAAATTTATCATATATAGATCATCTTCTGGTTGCAATGGGGGACTACTATGTTTACGAAGTAACTCATGGGAACAAAGTATCAGAATTTGCTCATACAAGTTGACATTGCCTATTGTTACCTATGAGACGAGGGACAAAACTATTCAAGAAATCAAAGACACTTATGATTTCCTATACAAGTTGGCATTGCCTATTGTTGCCCATGAGACAAGGCACAAAAGAAATCAAAGACACTTACGAAAAAGGAAATCATGAAATTAGGTACTGGATGAGGCGTGTTCTAGTTTTAAGGCCAGTCAGTTGCATGAGAAAGATTCCTGATACTCGTAAAAAATTGGAGCAGGCAGCAAATTTGGGCACTTCACTAATCAATGATAAATTTCTTCACTGTATGTTTTGAATGAGAGGGTATGATCTTCAATTATTCAGTTTAGACTCTTAGAAGCACAATCTTATGTTTTTACTCCACTGCTTTGTCCATTGATAAAACACGAGATTGTTGGATAAAGAATAAAAGAAAAACCTAGAAGCACGTGTCATATTAGTTATACAATGATTGCCACTGCAATCTTTATGAAGCAGAAGATCTGCAGTTTAGGGTTTACTGAATTCTTCTCTTTTTCTGGTTTAGAAGAGGAACTGGAGGGACTGGGATTCGAACTCTCTCCTTACTAACGATGCAGAGCCTTAATGGATGGCTAGTGGCCACTAGGCAAACCCCGGCCAGTACGTAGTTAGGATTCATTGTTTTCTCAAGCAAATAATTTGTCTAATCTTGTGCCTGATCAAAATTGGGCACAAGATTAGATGAACTGATGATAATTATCAGACATTAATTTTCTAGAGCTGCTAGGAAGTTAAAGGGCAGAATCCTTAAGATGGCAAAGAAAAATATTAAGCATATTCTAGAAGCTTCAATTACATAGACACGTTCAAGTTAATTGTGCGTGATGGAGCATACACACCTTTTCAAAGCAGCATCCAAGTCCAGCTCTTCCTTGTAATTGAAAGCGTCATCAAATCCAAATTTGTTCTTAAGAAGATCAACCTTGTAGTTATCAATGTAAAAAGGGAAGTTAGAACATATACACAAGGGAAATTTAATTACCCGGATAAAGAATTATACAAAGCCAAACTCTAGAGTCAGGGAGGAAGACCAAATTGAGAATGAAAATTTACTAAAATATTGAGCCATCACATCTCGAATTTTTCCACCATCATTGCTACATTGTGAAGGTATTCCAGCCCCATGTTTAGTTCTTGGGTAAAATCTAAAGAGCTAAATGCTTATTTGACCCCAAAAAAAAAAAAAAAAAAAAAATAGCAGCCAAATCTGAAAGTTCAAGAGCATTTGACGTGTTTCATTCATGTGAATGATACAGGAGTTTGAAACTAATAATCTAATATCCAGATGTTGTTCATTACTAAAATGCTTTCATCCTAAAATTCTTTACCATTACATTAAGATTGGAGAAGAAAATCATACAATCAATTCACTTAGATTTCAGTTTCTTTTGGATATGTAAGACCTATTGATCTAGATCATCGCAGGAAAAAAACTTAAATCACTAAATAAAAGGGTAAGATTAGCAATTTCACACCCAAGATTTGAAGCAGGCTGAAGATTTAAATATACTATTGGGTTATACAACGCAATAACTGCTGCAAATATTTAACAGATATGCAGCATACATAAGATTAACTTATCCATGGTAACAGTCACAAATAGCTATAAGGTAAAGGGGTTTGTCTAAAATACCACGTAAATTATACACCAAACGAAAATTCAATAAACTTGAAAGGAACAAATAGTTGAAGTTAATATACCTTTTCTCCACTTCCAGCACTTCCAACTACATAGCATCCTGTTAATTTTGCAAATTGTCCAACAAGCTGACCAACTGCACCAGCAGCAGCAGATACAAATACTTTTTCTCCCTTCTTAGGATTGCAAACCTCATAGAATCCACTATAAGCCGTCATGCCAGGCATACCTTTATAAGATATTCGGAAGTATCAGTAAGAAGGAAGAAATGCTGAAGGAATATATGCAGCTATTTTTCAAAGGTTTTAGCAGATGAATAGCAGCCTTTTAAGAAGAATGAAAGATTCTTCAATGTTAACATTCAATTAACTGCTAGTGTAAGATATGAATCTGCAATATTACAGGTGTCTCAAGAACAAATGCCGTAGTAAGAGAATGTCCAGGTAAATCAGTGGGAGTATATGTCCTTTAAAAGGAAACATAAATATCTATTCAACTTCTAAGATGAAAGAGATGGAACAAGGGGCAGAGGGTGGTTTGAGAAATGGGAAAGGAAAATTTTCAAAGTTATACTGGTAATGCAATTTATGAAAGGCGTCTTTATTTTAAATTAGGAATTCCCTACTACAAACAACAACTTTTAGTAAGAAACTCAATTGTATGTCTTCCTTATATATATATATATATATATATATATATATATATAGGTTGTCATTTTGCCTTTCTCATATATATATATTCCTCTCTACATTGAAAATTTGTTACCTACAATTAGTAGTTGATCATCTTCAACATATAAGCAAACTTGAAACAACCACACTGATAACCTGCTTAATTTCATGTTGTAATGTAAAAACAGATCTGCTTAAACAAATAATTGTAAATTTTCATGTTGTAACGTAAAAACAGTTCAGCAAACTCTTTTCTCTTTCCCTTAGTTAGGTACTACTTTAGAATTAATCATATTCAAAGCAAAGAAAACTTGGCGAGCATGAAATTCAATCACAACTTAAAAAGTAATTGAGATGAAAGAATTGACCTCCAACGACCATCCAACGATTATGAATCCCTAACACAAAGGCAAAGATGCCTCTTCGGAAGAACATAATGGAAATTTGCAACCACATCGTAGATTAGAAATGCTAAACATCAGGATATGCAACCAGAATGCAAATATCAGGCTTCTTCGTACAAAAGAAAAAAAAAAAAAAAAAAACTAAATGTTCCGAAACATCAATTTTGCGTGCACAGACATACTCTGCCGAGTACATAATATATTCAGTTCAGTTCTCTTAAGTTATATGAATCAAAATTCTTAACTAAGTTTCAGCTTCAGCATCTCTATTTCCAATTTTCCATATACATTCCAGTAAGCAAATGTGAAACTTACCCAGAAGTCCAGTGTAGCATCTTAATAGGAAAGTTGCACATCTGTGTGCTCAATCTTGAATAGAGAATCAAGTTGGTCTATGAGACTGTACTCCTCCCATCCAGTTGGACCCCACACCAAATCACCCTCCTTGAATTTAGGATTCCTTGAATCGACTACCTTAGCTACCCCAAACCCTGTAATTGGCTGCATATCATTACCACTAAAGTCAAAATGATTGCAAAATTACATTCTTAATATCCTATTATGCTTGATATACAAGTCTAAACCAATCTTCTCTTCAACAGAATACCACATGTTGAAATAGCAATTCATAAGTAAAACATAGTACTTACAGAGCCAGGAGTGTAACTAGCAAGTGATTCCTTGATAGAATTAGAATCTGGATTTTGCATGAGAAGGCACATATAAGGATCGCATGATAAATAGAGATTCTTAAGTAACACCCCGCTTGATGTTTCTGGGATTTTCAAGCTGATAGTGTTTTCAGTGCTGATGATCAAATCAGACTCTTTCGGGACCCCAATAGATTCACATAGTCCTTAAGCAGCACCTGCTTGTTTTTCACCACCTCTGCATCTTCTGCCATTATAGCACTAGTCAATAGTTTTTGTTATCTTTTAAATGTACTTGGGATTGTGTGGAACAGGCTTTAATAGGATTGAACAATAATTGAGTTTGGATGTAACAAATTAATGACATGTATAATATTTATAACTGGTGGAGAGGGAAATAAACGTTTGCAATGACGAATTTTTTAGACAATTTGTGCAATTGCATGGTGGAATTATCTAAATGTTTCCAACAGTTTTGAGTTACATTTCGAAGGACGATTCGAGGATAAGGCGATAAGCATGTACATAAATAGACGGACTATTTGACTAAAAATGTTACGATAAACCTGAATTATCTAGACAAAGCAGTCATTTATGTCCGTTGCAAAATTTGTAATGCTAGTTTCAAGTTTCAATCATATCAAAAAAGTTTTATATGGATTCAATTTACGCTACGTGGAATAAATTCTTTAATTTATCTATTTATTTACACTATTTTGAAAAATTTTATTTTAATAAATTAAAGTAATGTAGATAAATATGAATTAAAAGATCTATTTCATTTATTATGAACCGAATTCATAAAAAAAGTTTTCCAACCTTACCCACCACATAAACGACAAGGATGTTGATGATTTTAACAAAATCTGTCACTTTATACAATCTAAGATTAAAATACATATTATATGAAGTAAGTTTTGATTACTGATTTATAATGCAAAATAGAATAATAGTTATTAAAATAATTAAAAAATAAAAAATTTCAGTACTTTTTAATCATTTATAATACTTACTCCATAACGTGGAGTGAGTAAAAAAAAAAATTCTCTTATATATGTGCACATACAAAGTTACTAACATTTATAGAAGTTATATATCATACGTGAAGGGAAATTAGTAAAAATTGTAAAAGTTTTACACCAAAAGAATTTATTCTTTTATTATTAAAATAGTAATTTTAGATGTGAATGGATAACAATAAAAGTTGAGTGGATTGATTTAAATCTTATGTCCTTCCTACTACGTGGCAAAAGATTGTTTCGCCACATTTGCACAATAAGGGGGGACATACAAAAAAATTTATATCAGATCCATATAAAAAATTTTCGAAACCACACTATCTCACTTGATTAGCGCATGTAAATTCAAGAGAATATCGTATAAACAATCCCTCATATATTGAGAATATATTTTTTAACCACTCTTGGTCGAAATAATAATTTTTACTTCCTCATAAATTAAAAATGCAAGATTTTAATCTTAAATATCGTGTTAGGCGTTAGTTTGAACGAAAAAGTATGAGTGACTTATATATCTATTTTTTAAGGATAAAACTGAATAAGTACATTACTCTCACCCTTCCCACTCCTGTTACCCTCCTCACTTGCTAGAACTATCAGTTATGCTAAAATTTCTCGTTGTATCAAAAAAATAATCCTGATCTCTCCCACTTCCTTCATCGCATCTATTTCACTGCCTCCCTCACTCTACTATTTAACATCTTGGTTTTCTACTCTCATCACCACCACTAAAACAACCCACTTTAAATTTCCTCACTTGAAAATCCTTCATACCCCTTTCCAATATTTTACATATTTTTGCTAGTCATCTCCCATCATCTCTTGAAAATAGAAGTAAAGGCTAACCCGTAGTGGAAAAGTCACGAAATTCATCTAAAATTACCTTTCAATTTTCATAATTATAACCACACGGATAATAAAAAATTTGAGGACCAACAAAAAAATATTATTTTTGAATACATATATAGTCCCAAAAAATTAATTTTAAATATGTGAGGAGTTCGCACGACTTTAATTCTTAACGTCATGTTTGTTGTTAGTTTGAACAGGAAAATGCACCATTCACTCACATATTTATTTTTTATTTTCTAACGGACTAAAAGTTGTTGTTTCAAATGTAAGGAGTTAAAAAAATATTTTCTAAATTTGTGAGGGACTATTTGTACTATTTTCTCTATATTCAATGCGTTGATTGTATATTAGAGTTTATGCATATATCAGTTTAGGCAAATTTTATAATCCTTTCAAGAAATTATTCCGTTATACTTTGAAAGATTGTATAACTTAATAATTTGTACTTAAAAAATTTTTATATTGTATAAGGTTTAGAAAAATTCTACAAATCTGTTAAAAGAATTATTTCATTATGATTTAAAAACTTATTAGTATTAGTTTTTAAACCATATAGTAATATATTATACAAATCTTTAAAATTTAATGAAATCATAACATTACGAAATTATAAAATTTTTTCAAATTTTAAAACACAGTGTGATAGTTCCCTCACCAAACTATAAAACTTTCCAGTAATTTAACATGTAAAAGTTTGTAAAAGATAAATTAATTGAGTAGCAATTTCAAAGTGACAATTATTTATCCTACTCTAGGAAATCGAATGAGGTGAGAAGGAATCCACACAGTTCATTGTCATTGATCAATAATTCATTTGAGCTACCATTCCAAAATATTCTAGAAGGATGTACGCAATATGGTAGTAAGATTACAAAAGATTTGGCTTTATTTTTCGAAATTTGATAAAGCTGCAATTGTCTTTGGAGGGATCTGGTGGTTCATAGGAGCTAAAAGAGTCAGCACGAGCAGCAATTATTTTACTTAAAGTAGTTGTGACCCATTTTTTGAACGGGAGTGGATATAAAATATAACAATAATGATTTGGTATTTTTTTAAAAATATAATAAAGTAAAATTTTATTTTTAGTTTACAAGTAATAAAACTTATATTTAATTAAGTTTGTAATTCATTCTTGTGAAATTTATTTAAATATCATGAATCGGGAATGATATAATGATGCAATGAAAAAATGCAAGTACAGTCTTTAAAATAGTTAACCAATAAAATATGAGATAAATTCTATGTACAAAAAAAGATTTCAGAGATTAACAACATATTTAAGATAAGAACAAAGAGTAACCTATCTCTTTGAAATAATTTTAATTTATCAAAAACATATAACCTCGGACAAATGCATGAAAAGTACACAAACAGCAGTTAATTAAAGTTTAAATCTTGCACGCCACAAAATTTACCAATTACATGAGATAGTATACAATATAGAATTTAAGAAACAATTGATTATCTACAAACATAAATCTGTTAATTATAAACGAAATAAAACTATATGATTATATAATTGTCCAAAAATAAGTTGTATCCCATTCTTTTATCTTTATGTTTATCAAATATGATATTATTGCATTTAAGTCGTGGTTGAGGGAAACCATTTCAATGTGTGGATTTGATTGCTTATGTCATTCAATCAATAGGTTTTTATATTTGAGGAATTATACAAATATAGATTATTCTAGTGTATAATTTAGTTAAATACACAAAATAAAGTTCATATTAGATGTCAAATTTGGTATTTAAATGATTTTTTTTTTTCATTCAAATAGTAAGTTAATATTTCACTGGAAAAAATGATATACAAACATGAAAAAAGGAGCATGATAATAAATGAATTTGGACATATACGGGATGTAATAAGAATAAATGAAGACAACAAGATAATAATATTTTGAGAAATAAGCATGTCAAGTGTTTTTATTAAGTTTGTAATAACTTATTCAACAGCTTAATTGTTGCACCTCTTTGGCCAATGTACAAACATATTGTTGAATTCTCTTATAAGGATGGCTTGTTACTTGTTAAAGCGTGACATCCTCCGAACAATCAAATTGTAAAAACCAGGAATGAATAGAAAGTTGGAATCCAAAAATTACTCAAAAAATAATTTTAAATAAACAAAAAAAAATCAATGAGAAAGCAAAGAATAATTGACAAACTTATCTTTATTCACATAGAATACTGTAAAACTGTTTGGTATAGAATATATCATAAATATAAGGTGTATGATTAGAAAATACAACAAAAGACATTGGGAAGAAAAATATTGAACTCTAAAAGAGAATGGAATGCCCTAAATGAACTAATATGATCGAGAAAATAACATAACAAAGAAATAGGAAAAGGAAGTTGCATAAATTTCACTTTGTCAGTCACTACGTCATTGAAAAAGAAAAATAATTTATAAGTTTCTTCTCAAATTTGAAAAGCAATTCAAAAAGAGAATAATTTTTATTTCCCAACATACATGCTCTGTATCAGTTTGAATTGGGAAAAGAAAACTACCTCAAGAATTAGTAAAAAGTGTCAAGACAAAATACCCTTCTCAAAAACAAACCACTAACTAAGATGTAAAACACTAACCATTTAATCTTATTGTTTAAAACTGTTCTTAATTGTTCCAAGATATAAGCATATATTTAGCTGCGGTCTCATGTTCTTCCACATTTGGTCCTTCCAGACACTGGATTTTGTTTCCGTTCATGTCATGTTAAATTAGTTAATTCAAGCATACCAGAAATAAAATCAAATAAATTAATGTTATATATACTTATAGCTTGACTTTCAAAATAATATTGCTTGGAGGAAATGAAAATTGAAGGGTCAAAGCTAACCTTGTTATTGGCCTATTAACTGGATTGGTGGATAAATCTCAAGTAATTTGAGCCTCAGTTGTTTTGCTTTAAAAAATATAAATCACAAAATCGTAAAGTTTTTTTAAATTTTAAAATATAATGTTATAGTTCCCTCACAAAATTATAAAACTTCCCAATAATTTAATGTGCAAAAGTTTTTAAAAGATAAATTAATTAAATAACAAATTCAAAGTGACAATTATTTATCCTGCTCTAGGAAATCAAACGAGGTGAGAAGAAATCCACACAGTTCATTGTGTCATTGATCAATAATTGATTTGAGCTACCATTCCAAAATATCCTAGAAGGATGTATGCAATATGGCAGTAAGTACAAAATATTTGGTTTTATTTTTCAAAATCAGATAAAGCAGCAATTGTCTTTGGAGGAATCCGGTGGTCCATAGGGGCTAAAAGAGTCAGAGTCAGCACAAGCAGCAATTGTTTTCCTTTAATTTTCGTTTGGTAATGAAGAAACAAGACAACAAACCTCAAATGAAATCTGAAATTTGGCATTTAAGTGTTGAAAGTATGTGCATCTTTTAAATTGTTTAATTATGTTTATTTAATAATTAACTGAATTTAAATATTGAATTAAAATATCTCACTTTATAAATATATTAATTTGTTCTAAATAAATTATTATATCTCACTTTATAAATATATTAATTTGTTCTAAATAAATTATTTTTATCTGTGAGATAATTAACAGTGTGTGAAAAAGAAAATTAACAATTGAGAGACAGTGTAAATGTGTCTGAGAATGTGTCCGTGTGATGGAGAAAATATTTGTATAGGTGTGTGGTAGTGGGCGTGCATGTGAGAGAGACTGTATGAAAATATATGTGTGAGAAGAAAAACTTTTGTACGTGTGTATATGAAAGAGTATATACATGTATGGCGTGACAGCGAGTCTATGTGTAATTGAATTTGTGTGCGCATGTAAAGAGAGAATGCGTGCGTATATATATATATATATGCAGAGTCTATGTTTATGAGAGAGAGAGAGTTTGTTGATGAGTATTATGAGATAGATTTAATGTGTCATAGATTGAAAGAGCGTGAAAGAGAGTGTACATACAACGTTGTGTGTGAAAGTGTATGCATACATGATAGAGTGTATGTATATGAGAGAATGTGTGTGAGAGAGAATGTGTGTGAAAGACTAAACATATATGTGTATTTAAACATTTAGCAGATTAAACAAAAAATTTTTATTTAAAATTTTGAATACAAATTGAGAAATACTTTATATTAAGTGATAGAAAATTTCTATTATCGAACATGTTGAATTTAAAAAATTTTAATCAGTTAATTTTTTGTATTAAGTAGTATTAAATAGAGTTACTAAACAATCGCATGGACTAGGGTGTTTGATAAAATTGAAAATTGAAATTTGAATAAAGAAAATTTAACTGCTCTTTTAATTTGTTGAATTCATAAATTTGTGTATTTGTTTGATAATCAATTAATTTTGAAAACTAGATTGAAATATTCACCTATGTATATTGTGTAGTACTTCAATGATAATATTAGTATACATGTATTTTTATATATGAGCTTAATTTTTAAATATTATTTTTTAATACAAATAAATAATTTAGTAATATATATAGTGTGTGTATGCGAGGGAGTGAAAGAGATGTACTATGCATAAGTGGTGTTTATATGTGAAAGAGAAACAATATAATATGTGAAAGTATTCACGTGAAAAGAAATTTGTATGTTTGTTGTGTGAGATAGAGAGCAATTATACATAAAGTGTGTATTCTTTTAATGTTTGAAAGAGAAATTTTGTGTGTGAGAGAAGATAAATATATTTTTGTATTTGTGAGAGAGAATATATGTATTTGTAATTATGTGTATGTGAAAGAGTTTGTAAATGTGGAATAAAGAAAATTGAGTGAATTTGACTATATTAGTAAATCATTCAGAATTAAGTGATAAATTTTTTACTTAAAATTTTTAAATAAAAATTAAATGGCACTTAATATATTTAGAGATAAAAAATTTTGTTATTAAATATATTTAATTAAAAAACATTTAACGAATTAAATTTTAAACAATGATTTTATTATTAAATAAACTTAATAAAAAATATTTAAAAAATTAAGTTTAAACACTTAATGATCATTTAACACTCTCAACATTCCGGTCAGCTTTGGGTGAATTAATTGATTATGCTTGACATTTGCTCTGACGACTAACATTTTGATGCGAATAAGACATAAATATCTTCGGCCGTGTAGCGTAATATCTAGATGTCTTTTTAAGAGACAGACATCGGATTACAGGAAATATAAGATCATTTATTTAGCCTTGAACTTGGGCTAGGTTCACGGTCGAAAATACCTCAGTGAAAGACAACAAAATATAATTTAAGTGGTAAAAATTTTTTCTACAACTTAAGTTTGAATTAAGAGAGGTGAATTAAAAAAAAAAAAAAAAAAACGTCAGCAGAGAAAAAAAATATCATTTAGTGTAATAGATATATTAACTATACAAGGAATAGGGCAACGCAAGTCACAATTAGGATGATTTCCTTTAAAATGAATTTTTTTTTTCCCCAAGAATGCAAAATACTGCATTTCTTAACATTGAAAAGTTATCTTGTTATTTTTGTTTATTTTGTTCTTATATGAATGTGACTCTAATTTTTTCAGACAAATCAAATCCCAAAATTCTGAAAAATACACGCAATACTTATCTTACAAAAAAAAAAAAAAATCAAGAGTGTTAAACAAGTCAAAAGTGTATTATATTCTTTATTTTTTTTCCTGTTTACTTTCATGTGTGAATGATTTTCAATATTGTAGTACCTTCTTATAAATAAAGCTTATAGTTGTTTGACATACTACAATCCTGCCAGGACTGTAGTAGAATAATCACGATTGGATCACTACTGAAAATATCTAATAGGCTAAGAAATTTTATGTAGGTTAGTTTAGTGCTTTTCAATTATTAAAAATTCTCTATTTTAGAGTGCGGATTTATATTTTTAAAAGATAGGAAGGTCATTCTATTCAGAAAAATGATCACTTTATTTCAAATAGAAAATTCTTATTGATTAACAAAAGATTACTAAACATGTCTATGGGGGTGGCAATGTGTGTTTATCGTGTACGTGTCAAAACCATCAAACTCGGACACGACCGGACATGACCTGTTTAGCTATATTAGTCGTGTCATATCATAACCTGTTTATTAACAGGTTAACACGACACGGCACAACTGACCTATTAACCTTTTACATGATTATAACAGGTATAATAAATTTAACCTGTTATACCCATAACCAACCCACTTACCCATTTCTACCTATTTGAACCCAATAACCTGAACAAAACACCACCTGAAGCCCAAAATAAAATAAATCACAATTACAAACTAAAAACTCACATAATCTGATCTAGTAGAACACAAGAAATAGAACCATAATCAAATTACTGGCTACAACTTTAATTATATGTTAACAAAAAGTTGGTCCTTCCAACAAAATACAAATAGTAATAAGCCAAATTTAGTACCAACAACTTCCTCATCATATGTTAATAAAAGTTAGTCTTTGTAACAAAATATAACAACCAGTAGTAAGCCTAATTTAATGCCAAATACAGTCATGGACTTCCATCATATTGAGACCATTCAAAACATGGGAGCACCAGCAATACATAGAACATCCAGCTTACAACATCTAGTTTTGTCTTCATTCTTTAGAAGCTTTTGAGCCCACCTAAACATTATATCAAATGAACATTGGTAAATCAGTAAGTTCATTTACATTGGTTGACAATTAGTGATGCAATAGATAACAAATAATTAAAATTAGTAAATTCATTTTCCTTGTAGAGCATTGGTAAATGTTCTAGATCATTCATTTAGACCTGTATGGGTTGATAGTTATGATATCTTGAGTGAGATATTCCAAATTAAAGTATTCCGTGGTGGATGAACAATAAACATACAATGAATAAATAACTCATCAAAGAAACCAAAACAAATAAATTCATAATCGTACAAACATTACCTTCATTTCCAAATATCCAATCTCGAGTACAAATTAAACCCTCAATGACTTCATAGTTTAAGAGAACTACGATACTGATCGAGAACTCGCCTTCCAATACTAAAAGCTGACTCAGATGCAACAGTGGTGATTGGAATAGCCAAGATATCAAGTGCCATTTTGGAAAGATCAGGATAATGAAATTGCAGAGCTTTCTTATATTGAAGAATATCAAGATCAGGTTGAGTATTCCTATCAATTCTAGGCTTATCTAAGTACAACTCTAGTTGACTCTTTTGTGCACTTGTCACATACTCTTCACTTTCAAAATTATCGAACTCCTATCCAAAAATTAATTAAAACATCAATAGCTTATGGTACAAATAAATATAATATAAAGTAAAGAATCGAAAGATAAATAAATATTACCATAAGAAAATCCGAAGTCTCTTTACCACTCTGTTGAAAAGTGCAACCTCCAATAGAAGTTGATGGCTTAGTAGAAGTACTCTTGTATGCTTCAAAAAGAAAGACCAATTTCTCTTTCACAATAGCACACTCTTTATATCATTCTGTAGACTTCTCACCATAGAATTTTTTATATGAAAACTCTATAAGTTGAAACTTAAACCGAGGATCAAGGACAACAGCTACAGCCAAAATCAAGCTATAATTAGACCAATACTTGTCAAACATTTCATGCATTTTAGTAGCTGTAGAACATAGAAAACAATCTGGGTTTTGCATTTTAGTTCGAAGAATGTTGAACCAAAAGCACTTGAGGAAAGTACAAGTTAGCTATTGGACACTTATTCCCAAGTACAAGTGGCTGTGTAAACAACTTCAAAAAATATGCAAATCTTTTTCACTAAAACCCATTCATCTTCTATTGGACAAGATTTGAAATCGGAATCCCTCATATGTAAATGATTAAAAGCTGGAAGGAAGTAAAAAGTACTCTCCAACATAAGGTATGTTGAATTCCATCTAGTAGGAACATCTTGCTTAAGAGATTTTTTGCTATCCAAATTTGATTGAGAAACTCATTCAAGGAATCTCTGCTTTCTAACTTGTGGTCCCGTTCACATATTTCACACATTGCCTAACTTTATCAACAGAATGATCAATCGACTTCAATCCATCTTGAACAATCAAATTGAGAATGTGAGCACAACAATGAATTTGAAAAATTCACCATCACAAATCAAAGCCTGTTGTAAAATCAACTGACTTTTGAGCAAACCACAAGCCACATCGTTGGATGATGCATTGTCTAATGTAATTGAGAAATTTTTTTTCTCAATCCCCCAAGAACACAACATCTTAAAAATCTTTTCTGACAAGGCAATACCATTGTGAGGTGGAGGCAAATAAGAGAAATTTAAAATTCTCTTTTGTAAATTCCATTCCTTGTCAATAAAATGAACTATAAGAGACATATAACCATCCATGGCAATAGGGGTCCACAAATCAGAAGTTAAACAAATTCTGCCCAGGCATTCATTCAATATAACTTTCACCTTCCTAGCTTCATTAGCATAAAATTTTAAAACATCCATTTTAGCAGTATTTCTGGTAATATTGTACTTTAATATCTGCATTCAACTACTCAAAAACTTCTCTAATCTCCTTATATTCAACAAATGAGAAAGGTAAATCATGCTTTACAACGGCAAATATAAGTATTATCCCTAAATTTCTCTTGATCAATCTTAGGACTTTAAAGAGAACCATCCTTGGCATTAATAAGTGTTTGTTTGATGTCTACTATTTTGACCCTAACACATGCATTAAGATGGCATTTCATGTTTCGAGTTCCATATCAACTTTTACTAAGATACTCCCTACCATAATACTTACATCAGCACTTTTGAATTCCATCAGGTAGTTCATCAAAGTGCTTCCATACGTATGATCTTCTCTTCCTTCTCTTTACAACTGATTTCTCTACACCCTTTCCTCTTCAACTTTGTCACTTGTCGAACTTGATTTTGATTTTTCTTATACATTATGTGGTAGCAATAGTAAATAATTGTAGTATCACCGTCATCTTGATTCATTTTATTTCCTACAAAAGAATTGCATGTTTAATCATACCTGAAGAATTGTTTATTTGTCAAACAAAAGAGGACAACTTTTGCCATAGTTACTTTAATGAAGAAAATAAAAACAGAAAATAATCTCTTAAACAAGTAAAAAACTGAAAACTATTTACAAATAAAGTAAAAATTAAAATTAAAAAAAAAAACTATATAAATAAACTTGGACCACATGTGCTTAACATAGAAAGAAAAATACTCTAGTAAAGAAAAATTGGAGAATATGTTAATCCAAAAAAAAAAATCCCATTTATAAACATGAAAGAGTCCAAAATTTAATTAATAAATTCATCAAGTATTAAAAAACCTAAGAACTAATTAATCCAAATAACAATAAATAGAACATTATTTACAAATAAAAATAAAAGAAAATATATATATAAGCCACAATAAGAGATATAAAAAGAGCGAGAAAAAAAAATCATAAATTATAACCTGGAACTGGAGGAGGTAGTCTCAATGGTGGCATAGTTTGATGGCTAATTCTGCATCCCAAAAACAAAAAATAATTTCCAGTCCTGTTAAAATCACATAATCAAAGATAGATAAATAAATGAAGAACTTTGGATTTTTAGCAGAAAAAAGATGAGATTTAACTAATAAATAGACAATAGAGAGTTAACTAAAACAAAAAATCAATGAATAAATTAATATGTCTAGAAATCATACTTAGAAAATGAAAGAAAGATCAGATGATGTGCCTTATAAACAATTAGAAAGAAAAATCAGTGGTAAATCTGACGAGATTTGGAGAAGAATGACTGAGAAGTGAAGAGAGAGTGCAGAATATTGAGCGGCGAATTTGAATGAGCAACGGCTAAGATTTGTTCTTTTTAGAGTTGTTAATATGTTGTAACTAATCTAAGTTACCATAATGCCCCAACAACTATATTAAAACTACAATATTATAACATGTTAAATAAATAGGTAAACGGGTCGTATTGTAGATTATCGGGTTACCTGACCCGTTATTGATTGTGTCACTATAGGGTTAGTACGATAATGAACCGATTAAATTCAGGTCGTATCTCTTACACCTGTTAATTTCGGGTCGTGTTCGTACCGTATTCTCATGTCGTGTATGAAATTGCTACCCCTACATGTCTATGATCAAAATTAAAAATTTCCCTAATAAGTGAAAAAATTTTATATGGATCGGATCCCTAGTATAATACTAGGGACCCCTTGATTCATGTTTTGCTACATCACTTCCCTTGATTCATGTTTTGCTACATCACCTATTGAAGTGATGTGAAAGAACATTGACTAAGGAGTTAAGAAGTATATAATACTATGCCATCAATCCGATTAATGTAAGAATTTCCCCCTAAACCAAAGGATGTGCTCAAATAAGAACTTTTCATTAATAATGAGTTCCGGCGGTCCATGCCTCAGCATATCAGAAGTTCAGAACGCAAATATGAAAGGACACTAATACAATAAATACGATATTGCCATCATAAATGCAGGTAAGTTTTGGATATCATAAACACTCTCATACACTCTAATATCGTTCTTTAAATTTGGCATTCTCCGTCAGTCATAAGTACGCGCTGTTCATGGATAGATGAAACTCTGACTTGAGTATCTGAGCGATCTACGAAATAATTCTCACAAGTGCTTCGATTTGTTTTGCAGATTGAACAGGTAGCAGGGTGAATTCTTAGATCATTAATATGTGTCGTTAAAAAATTGATTAAACTACCCAATCACAACGGTGCGAGTCCGTGATAATGGTGAACCAATCGGTTCTGATTTAGAAGCTGATCAACAGGGATTGCTTAAGTTCTTGGCTGAGAATTACAAGGATTTGAAGAACGTTATCAAATCATGAAACACTGGTAAAGGCGGGGGAATCGTCTAATCCTAGGGAGAAGTTGGAGGATCTCGACAAGGTCGAGAAGAGGAGGGATCAGATGAGCGAAAGCAAAATCAGGAAGTAGTTAGACAAGTTTCTATCTCATTTACTATGCACACACAATACCATGATATCTGGCCACAATTTTGGCATGGTTAGGAAAAACCCATTTACTATGCACACACAATACCATGTCTGTATATAACAAGGGTGTCAAAGTCCATTAGTTGGATACGTACAATTGCACGGCGGATAAAATTGACCACATGGGATGCTTTGATTCGTTTCTTGATGTTTACAAAGTGTCAAACAAATTGAGATAACTTGTGTTGCCCACTACCTTAAGAGGAGAAACCCGCAGGCAGTAGTTGGAGTTACCTCGAGATTCAGTGGACAGCTATCTATTTTCCTAGATTTAGCATAACCGCAAACATAAATTTTTACTCGTCCGAGCAAAATGAAATAAGAAAAAAAAAAGGAATATCTAGAATAACTAATATAAAATACATAACACTACCAAAAAAATTAAAATGTTCAATTATAGTGCACCAGTTACATATGAAAATGGGGTTTAACTCAACAATTCAATATTTTTATCTATTCTTTCATTTATAAAAGCGTACACTAGTTTTGGTTATAAACATTACCTTGACTAATAAAGTGTTTATGAAATGCGAATTCAAATGCAAATTGATTTAGGACAAGAGTAAAGAAATCAAATTTCTTAAAACTTACCTCAAGTATAGAAGTATTGTTAAGACTTGCTCTGAAAAGCACAAATTCATACAAATAAACACACAAAGATATTTGTTGGCCCGTCAATTTGGGATCCAATTCGAGATTTTTCTTGGGAGGTATCGGGGAGGAATTGGGAATTGGGAGGTATCGGGGAAGAATGAGAATGGAATAATAGCGATTCAATTCATACCTAAGAAAAGTTTCTCTATTGATTCAAACACTGTACCTATAGAACAATGCTTTTTTCCCAAATCTCTAATATCTAATATCCTAGATTAAAGATCATTTAGAACTTTTAAACCTTGTAATGTAGGTTACAATAATAAGCTAGGATAAATTTGAATATAATCACCTTAGTTCCTTTTCATTTCAATACAACTCCTTGGACTCTTAAGTCCAAGAAGACGTCAAATTTTTACAAACTTTCACGTCAAAATGTTTAATCACTTGACAATTTAAATTCCTATTCAACAAAAGTTTCCCCTAGGATTTAAATTGTGGTGGATTCATATTTCTGAATAATTTATATTTTTTAATATAAATTATTCATTAATTATTTTTCTCGATATATATTCAAGAAAACACCCCGATTAATCAAGAGATATAGATATAAATTTAATGCAACAATACTAACACAAGAATAAATTTTAACACAATAAATATAAATGCAATAATATAAAATAATAAAAATAAAATAAAAAAGAAATTACCGATCTTCCATTGATAACTTGGGAAGAGTACACGGTGATATTGTTGTATATATTATTTGCTTAAAAAGAAACTAATTTATTACTACTGTCTCTACCCTCGTTTTTTTTTTTTTTTTTTTTATCTAATGTTCTTGATTTTTTTTTTTTTTTTTTACTTGCTATTAGAGACTGTGTTCTCTTTTTTTTATCTAATGCTATTGCTCTCTGTTTTTTTATTGCTAACTCTCTGTTATTGCTATTGCCGAGATGGCAAACCGTCTGCTTGGCAATTTATAGCGTCCGTTGAGGGTAAAGCATATGTCAGCCAACATTTTTCGAGGGTCTGAAATGGCTAGTATTTAACAATCTCAATAACCTTTATACTTCCAACGAAATCTACGTTGGCATTTATCCAACTTTGACAGATTTGGCAGGAAGTCCCTCAAGTTACTATCGCCAATTCCGAGTGCGATTTTGCTAGATATGAGAGTTAAATTTAGATTAAAATTTCATATTCCACGTCTTTCTGTCCTATTGAATTTATATATAATAGAGTACGACTCTATTTCAATTACTTTTGGATATCTTCAATTGCAAGTCACTGAAATCGAATAGAAATCTCACTAAAATTTGTATTTCATCCCATGATATATTATTTTTTTGAGTGATGTATTTATCTTTAATAATTAAAGATTAACACAACTTGATTTACCCAAAGTTTATTTATTTTATTTTCTTGAAGATTTATCGGCCAACATATGCCTCCTTGTAATTTGGCTCATTAATAATATTATTAATGGCACAAATTACAAATAAGTATGTTGGTTAATGGAATTCTTCCTTTTTTTTTTTTTAATTACGAAATCTCTTCTTTATTATGATTAGGATTTTATTTTCAAGTTTACTTTTTCAAGCGGGCTTTATATTAATTTTAACCTACCTGTTGACTAGTAAAATCCCCTTTTTTCTAGGACAAGGATTTCTTCCTTTTCCTAATAGACTTTGTATTAATCTAGTATACCTTAATTATCTTTACCACTATACATAAGAGTTGGAATAAACCAACTCCCTTATTCATTCTATACCATACAAGATACCTACAAATTTTGTCAGTCATCTATTGTTACTTTTTTTTTTTTTGTTCTCTTATTTTTTTTTTCTTTTTTTTGTTTGTTTGTTCTTTTTTTTTTTTTGTTCTTTTTTTTTTTTTTTTTTGTTAATTTTTTTTTTTTTTGCATGACTTTGCATTTTTTTGGGTGCATGTCACTCATGACCCCCCCCCCCTTTTTTTTTTTGCAGATTCAGCGGAACCTGATTCCAAAGCAATCTTCTTGGTAAGGATATTAATATTGGATCATAGTTTCTCAATACGGTAATCCAAAATATACGATGTTCCATCTTTGTGTGACTACCCATAAAATATATTGTATGGTACCATCGTGTGGTCCCTCACAAAATTTACGGTATTTCACCATCAAGATGGTTACCACCAAATATATGGCATTTCACCATCATATGGTTACTACCAAATATATAGTATTTTATCATCATATGGTTACCGCAGAGTATCATCTGGAAATATTGTTATTTATTCATCATCCATTTTTTCCTCTGTGTATATGAACATTTCTTTTATTTTGTTACAGAAATGGCTGGTCATCATCCCGACTGCTCACCAGAAATGATTAATGTTTTTCCTTCAACGATAGGAACTGAACAATTACTCGGGGTACATGTTCTCCTACTGAAAGGACATAATTTAATATCTCAAGTTCCCAGGACTTATTTAGCACCCCATTAAGAACCTTTGTCATGGACTTGATCCATACACTGTCCCATCGCAAACTTTAATGCTTGGATATTGGCCTTGTTAAGAAGGCGGAAACGACATCCATAACATTATTGGAGCCGTTATCTTCAAGAATGGGAAAAATCATCTTTCCTACCCTTCTTGGTAGAATGCAGGCGGACAACGTTACTTGGGCATGCGGATCTTTTAACATTTTTGGACCATCACTTACTCGTTCTATGTCTTGGATATTCTGGGTAAAATTTACACTTCATGAATATAAGGAAGCCCTCAAACTTGTGGGAATTTACAAGGCTGTAGAGCTATCCTTATTTTCATATTCGCGAGACATAAATATTTTTAAGACTTTACTTGAGAGATGGTCCTCCGGTACCAATACTTTCCATACTCTCTATGGAGAAATTGGTATTTCTTTATTAGATATTCAAAAGATTGGAAGACTCTTCTCAAGTGGTGAATTTTATGATGAGTGTAATCCTTCAAAGGAAATGCTCGGCTCCAAACATATTCCACAAACAACTATTGACCTTTATGATCTCATCCAAGCATTAGGCGCCAGTTGTGTCATCTTTCCTGCCATGAAGAAGGTTTTTGGACGAATTATCTCAGACCGAAAAGATGACACAAGGCTAAATATATGATTTGGCTACTCATGCATTAGCTCACCTTTATAGACAATTGGGAAATATTTCCAACGTAAAGAAACCGGGACAATTACTAGTTACGACCATTTCAATATCTATTTGGGTGGCTTGCTATTTATTTCCCGAGGACTTATAGCCGTACGGATTTTCTGCACCCAAATGTTCCATTATTAGCTAATAAGAGATAGTTTGCCATCTCGATTCACTTATAACACAGCCCTAGAGCTTTTACAAACTCCATTGAGTTTTCATTCCGTCCATATGTGAATTTCTCAGAAGGTCGAGATTTAAAAGAATATGATCCCCAAGATGGAGATTCATCATTACTTTACCGAATGTTCTCACTTTTTCTTGCAATTCGCCCGTGTGTATTGACTTATCGGATAGGTGACAACCTCATTGTTGAACCCTATGAACCAAGCCGTTTTGGCCGTCAATTTGGATATGGACAACATTTCTCTCAAAATGTTGACACTAGACAGTAGTAATAAATTAGTTTCTTATGTGTATTACTTCAGATTGGCAAAGAATGCATCGTCATAATACGGAGATGTCTCTTATACACATCTAGATGTGTATAAGAGACAGTGACTTTAGCACATCAAAGATGTGTGAACATGTAACCGATATTCCGCAATAATGTTTAACCCTCAGGAGTATCTGATCTCTACCACACATCTAGATGTGTATAAGAAGACTTCATAAAATCCACAGAAAAATCTTTAGTAACAAAAAATAGATGACATTTTCAAATTCGAGTTTTATGAGCGGCTCGATCGTTTTACTAAAGATTTTTCTGTGGATTTTATTCGATCCAGTAAGACTATTGATACTAGGCAATCAGAAGGAATGCGTTCATTCTTAGTCGAGATGCACTAATCCGTTCAGCTAAATTTTCTGCCAACGAAAGCTCTTCTCAGCATGGTCCAACTACCTTTAGTTCTTTAGATGATCTTGAATCATTTATGTATTCTCTACCATCAACTAAAGACATCTATAACTTGTTTGATAATGGTGTCTTTGTTAAGGATAGTGGTATCTTACAGACGAAAAGAACCAAAAAGGTGAAAAGATTTCTAGTTGTGGGATTCGTGATGAACCTCATCCTCCAACTCCTTTAAGAGAACTTTCTCCTATTAATGAAAATTTAGTAAGAGGAAAAGAAGTGATATTCGAAAGTGTTGACAAGATTTCTTCAAAGGGTAAGGAAATCTTTCATCTTGAGGACGAAAATAATAATGAACTTTTTGATTATACAATTCTTAATGATGGAACCCCAGATTTAGTGACTGCTCAATAAGGTTAGTTAATTCCATATCGTTACCATTGCCCATATCCCTATTCATTCCTTTTTTTCATCATTTTTTATGTTTTGCTCTTTTTTTTTTTTTTTTGAAACCGAGATTATTAATACATTTTTTTTTAAAATTCAAAGTCCTCAGCAGGAGAATCATGTAGATCATATATCAATGAAATTATTCTTTCAACACAAGTGACAAATATTTCTTATGGCTCCATGCAAGATATTCTTACCACAGCTGCCCAAACAGTTAAATCAAATTTTTTAAACCAGCTGTTTTCTATGCATCCTTTAGACCCAGAGACAATGGTAAAGGAAGCGAATAATGTACTCAAGTTTCTTGCCAACAGTCCCATAAATGTCTTTCACTTTTATAAGATTTTAAAGAATTTTATTGTCAAATCATATCTAGTTGGCGCTTTTAGGAGAGAACCGATAGCTTGCATACGAGGCTCATTTAGAAGTTACTAGTTCACAACTTGAATTCTTTAAATGAAAAGTATGGAAAAATGGTTCAAGATATGTCTTCTATGAAGAATTTATAAATGTCCTTGATGGGGAAATTAACAAGTTGGAAACGAACTTATCTTTGCTTCAAACTCGCCGTGCTGCTAAGGCTCAAACCTTGAACAAGCATGAGTCCACAATAATCCATACTAGCCAAAAACTCCTTGCATTGAAAACAGAATTTGATGATTTAAAATTTTTTGCTTATCGTGCCCTTGCTGAAGAAAATGTTCATAGTGAAGATTTAGAGAAATTGAAGAAAGCTATGGAGGCTTTGAAGAACCAACTTTTACTTTGATTCTTTGTTTTATGGTAGATTTAGTTTTTTTTTTTTAGATGGAAAGTTTCCTATTTTCAAATTGTGGGAATCCTCGTATTTAGAGACAGATTTATTTTGTTATCTTGAATAAACCTACAATTATTTTGTTCCTGAGCATTTATATTCCTTTGTTTAAAATTTATCCAGAATATGGAAGTCTCAAACATATTCTTTTTTCTAGTAAAGTACCAAACATATATTTTTGTTTTTTTTGTTTTGACTAAACTTGGTTATGGTTCCAAGCCGCCTACGTACCCTTTTGTGAAAGGGATCAAGCCAAACGTAGTTCAATTTTTCTCTTTTTTTTTTTTTTTTTTTCGAAGCTTCATATTTTAAGGCATTTTATGGAAAATACCTCTTCAAGAATCTTGCGTTGGTTGGGGAAATGATTCTCTCACCGTCTATTGTTATCAAAAGATATATACCATTTGAATACACTTTCTCGATAACATAAGGACCTTCCTATTTAGGTTCAAGCTTTCTCTTAGTCCTTTGAGTTACCACAACTGGAGTTTGTACCATCAATACATGATCTCATTTTTTAAAAGATCGCAACCTAACCTTCTTGTTGAAAGCATTTTTCATTCGTTGTTGATACATTTCAAGATTTTGTTGGGCCATGAGCCTCTTCTCATCCAAACACTCAAGTTCTGCCAATCACGCTTTGGCATTTTCTTCATGAGTAATGGACTCTTGAATTGCAACTCTTAACAAAAGAATTTGTATTTCCAAAGGTAATACTGTCTCTCCTCCAAAAACAAGGGCATAAGGTGTTGCCTTAGTAGGAGTTCTGTAAGTGGTACGATAAGCCCAAAGTGCTTCGAAAAGCTTTTTATGCCAATTTCTTTTATTTTTCCTTACCATTTTCTTCAAAATCTTACTAACAGTTTTGTTGAATGCTTTAGCTAAACCATTAGCGGGTGCGTGATACCTTGAAGTATGCTGGTATTTTATGTTGTACTTGTCATATAGCTTATACAATACTCCACCTTTGAAATATTTTGCATTGTCAGCAATGATAGAATATGGGACTCCAAATCTATAAATGATGCGTGTCCTTACAAATTTGGCCACAGATTCTCTATTAACATTCTTAAGTGGGATTGCTTTAGCCCATTTGGAGAAATAGTTTGTTGCTACCAAAATATAGTTGACCTATTGAAGATGGTGGATTAAATGGACCCATAGACGTATATCTCTCAAACCGCAAAAGGCCACAAGTTTGTAGAAATATGTAGAGGCTCTGGAGGTTGATGGATACTAAACCATGAAACTGAGAAATCCTGACATCTTTTTGTAAAATTAATACATTTATTGATCATAGTGGGCCAATAGTACCTTAGACTTTTTATTTGTATTTGAAGATTCGGGCCAGTCATAAGAGCTCCACAAGTACATGAATGCACCTCTTTCATAACTTCTTCAATTTCATTATCAACAATATTTTCTAAGATTTCTTCTTCAAAAAAAATTATTTTACATTTATTTCAATTGAAATCCAACTTTCTAGATATGAATCAAATAAAGAAGGTTCAAAATACCTTCTTGAGATATTTAAATTGGAATTTATACTTCAAGTATGGATTAGTTGCTTCATGATGATTATAGGGACTTTTGTTTAAGAGATAGTAGTCCAGTTTCGGAATGACTAAGGTGAATTGAGTCATTTATTTCCATATTTATTCGACCCTCATCGTCCCTCAGCCTACATTACAAGTTTTAAAAGTCCTAAATGATCCTTAATCAAGGGTATGAGATCTTAGAGATTTGAGGGTAAAACATTGCTTCGATTGATACTCTTTGTTAAACATCATGGTGTCCATAAATATCCTTACATGTTCATTTGCATCTTTTGTGCTTCCTAAAATGAGTCTTAAGTATCTTTCTATACTTGTAGTAAAATTTCTTAGGAAATTGATTTGTTTACTCTAGATCAACTTGAAATTAAATTGGCATTTCATGAATACTTGAATTGTCAAAGTGATTTTTGCAACTAAAAGTAGTGTATACTTTTCAAAGACGCAAGTAGATGAAAATGTTGAATTTGTTGAGTTAGAAATCTCCACACACCTAAGTGTTCTAGAGTTTGATATACTCAATTTAACTTCTTTTCCCTTGGTTGAAAATACCGGATCTCTGCCTACACAAGAAAATTGTTGATAAAACTCTAAAATGGCATTTTCTTTTGACCCAATTTGACTTTTCTCCCCTTATCATTCAGAAAAGAAAAAAAAAAAAAAATCAGGATAACAAACATTCTCTGGAATTTCTCTTAGATTCAAATCCATAGCTGATGATAGAACTAAAATAGATATTTTTTGTTTTCTACTCACACGAGCCCATATCCTCACTTTTCTATCAGTCTCTAGTTCTTAGTTCTTTTCTTTCTTGTTTTTCTTTGGACTAGCAAAATGTTATGCTTGTAGTGTGATAACTATAGTAAATAGATTTTTTTTATCTCTAAATATCATGTAATTTTGACCATGATACATTTTAATTACTTTTATGTGTTTTTAGTTGAAATTCATGTTTAGTAATAATTGTAGTAGTCTTAGAATAATATTAGGACTTTTGGTATTATTTATGCACTAAATTGGAGTTAATTAGAGTTTAGTGGTTTTATGTGCATATTAACTTGGTGATTGTTGGTGTAATTTGTAGGGATTATTTGGAATTTGGGTAACAATATCAAGAATCAAAGCCAAGGGACCAAAGATGCAATTAGAAAAAAATTGAAGATCAAGTCCAACATTTTGCTAGTCCTGTCTCTTATACACATCTAGATGTGTATAAGGATTAATGTGGACTCATGCTTGTTCAAGGTCTGAGTACCTTAGCCTGTCTCTTACTGTTTACTAGATTTTAGAAGAAAATTCAAGAATCACCAATTGGATCAAATTGTAGCTAATGAAAAGCCCAATAAACATGGTCAGCAGAAAGATTAAATCTTTCTGGTGAATTTGTGGTCTTAACACATCTAGAATTGTATAGAAGAGAAAAGTAGATTTATAACATCTAGATAAACTATAATAGACGGATAGTGTAGGTGTAGTTGTAGATAAGATACGGTAGTGTAGCCTTCACTAGTTTAAGTCTTGTTATAAATCTCTTTTCTCTTCTATACAATTCATAATTTTAGTTTTCAAATTAGTTAAAGATTTAATCTTTCTGCTCTTTAATTTATTGGGCTTTTCATTAGCTACAATTTGATATCACATTTGCATATATTTACATTACATTTATTGCACACAATCTACTTGAACCTTTAACTTTCTTTTTCAAATTTTTTCTTAGTGTCCTAGTTAATTCAGTGTTTAACTAGTATAATCTTGAATATATTAGTACTAATCATTTAGAAATTATGAGCTTTTACTAAATTATCTTTTTAATTTCAAAACCCTTAGTCTTAGCTAAAATTTCCTTCCATTTACTAACTTTCCAAAAATAGTAAAAATGAAGAATTCTCAACTTCCTAGTATAGTAAATGCACTTTTGGGTTACTTTAGTCGTGTTTATATCCATATTTTGTTCAAGTTCTCCTAGTCTAATATTTTAGTTGCTTTCTTAGTCTAATATTTTAATTGCTTTCCTAGTTTAGTATTTTATTTGCTTTCCTAGTCTAATTTTATATGCTTTATTAGAGTAAATTCTAATTACTTTCTTAATTTTGTCCTTAATTGCTTTCTTAGACTAAGTTCTCGCTCAGTGTCTGGACTAATTTTAATTGGTTAACTTTCTATACTTCTAAAAAGCCTACTATAGTAAGAATTAATGTTAATCTTTGCACACTTTCTTAGAGTAGTTAATTTAATTACTTTATTTAAGGCTTTCTTAGTTGAATATCACGGTAGTTAGTGACAACTCCTTGATTATTTTGTCTAAACAGTGTAATGACCTTCTAAACCTAGTACTTGTCATCGCAATTCATCGTAGGAACTATACTCACTCACCACTAACCTACAAACCAACTCCATATACTTACGGGAGTAGAGGTGTTAGTTAAGTATTGAAGGATTTATTTATTATTTGTTTGACATTCTAAACTTTGTCAAACTTTGAGAACTGTGATCTCTTACCAAGGTACTAATAGTTTGACAAAAAAACAGAGCATAATTGAAGAAAAGGGAAAGAATACTCTCTCAACAATACCATAGAGCCTGTCCAAGGAGAAATTACATCATTGCTTAACTCCTCTAAAATTCCCAAGGATTTGAACTTCAACATTGGTAGTTGGCACCACCCCCATCACCTCTAGAAGGTATCCTTTTCTTCCATTCCTTGAGTTAGTTCTTTCGCCACGAACAGTTCATATGGTACCTCCTTTGTTTTAACTTGGACAAACTCCTAGTCATTCAAGGGATAAGTCGATGATTGTTCTAAACAAATAACCAATGACTCAGCTGTTGTGACTCCAAGTTCAAGAGGTTCTTAGGAAGTGGTTTTCTTCAATATGTATTCCTCTTTTCATTCTTCTTGACCTTATTCTTTATCCATTGATAGGAGTGTTGGACTCTATCGTCTTCACCATCCAACACACGTTGGAACTCAGTAATTTTTTTTCTTGCAACCTTTTGGTTGAGTTTGTCAACATCCTCAAAGAATTTGTTGCCCTACTCAGAGATTGGTTTTTTCTTCATACAGTTTGACCAATTTTTCTTGTGATTTGGCTTGCTTATCTTGAATGATTATCAACGTCTCCATCAGTCTTTCTCTTCAATTTCTTCAGTCGGTTGGTGAAGAAAATGGAGTTCAATTTGTTGGTATGAAGATTCTTGAGGTGGAGGAAAAGAAAAGGGAGCTCTCATAAGGATTTTCATGGGCATACCATCCCATTTGATAATCCTGTCTCTTAATGATCAAAACAAGGAACATACACATTGCTCATACCTCTATTACCTACCATATGAATGATAATCTCCTTGGCATAAATCATTCCGATTAGGTTCTTGCATATTCTTGGGGTAACAAACACTGTAAAACAAAAAAAGAACAATAACTAAAACACAAACAAAAAAAGTAGGAAAGTTTAGATTACTAGTTAATCCAAACTATCCATCATAAATGATGATAATGTTTTTGTATTTTTCAAAATAAAAACACAACTACAAGTGAAAATCTTTTTTGATTTTTCAAATATATCAGACAACTATTCAAGAAAAAAAAAATACTTCAATCTAGTATTCCAACCAAATTACATCGATATTATCGAAAACTAATCTTGGACAACGGCGCCAAAAACTATGATGCGTGTTATGTACACACATCTGGTTATATCATTTATAAATCACCAAAAATCCTACTAATAACTAGATAGCACATTGCAAGTACACATGGTCAAATAGTAGCAACTGGAAATAGAGATCGAACGCACAAGGATTTGTTAGTAATTACCTATTATTTGAGACAGAATTACTATTTGAATAAATTTATCTTGGAAAAGATTTAATTAAAGCTAAAACTAAAGAAACTTGGAATGCGATTTAAAAATAGGCAAGGGTTCAATTAGCCAATTTCTAGGTATTAACAAATTGATTGGGTGAAAGATTTCAACGAGTCTAACTAGAGGTTCCTTCCAAACTAAGAATCAATCCCTTAGCTCGACTCATGATTCTATTCTAGTTATCAACATGGAGTTCAAGGAACCAACTAGAAAAGCTAATGTCTTGACCTGACTACTAACCTTCATAATCAAGTAACAAACTAGTCTAAGAATTAATACTTAATGCTTGTATATTGCGCTAAAACACACTAAGTTGACTTAAGAATGGCCCTATTCTCTCACCATGCTACCAAAGTATTTACAACTACTCAATTATCAACCATTTTTATCATCCACCCAGCAATCAATCAAGAGCCATGAGAAATTGACATTATCAAACCTAATCCAAGCTAACTAGTGTATAAAACTTAACATTAACACTAGTGAAAGTATTTTAAAGAAAACAATTAAAGAAAGCACATAAAAAAGGCTATAAACTAATCTAACTATTACACTAACAAAGCAATTAAACTATGCTATAGTAAATTACCACGAAGAAAAATTAATCAAACAAAAACTAAAAATATTACACTAATAGTTTTCAATCAAAAACTAGAAAATTAAAAACAACAACTATACAACATCAAAACTAAGAAACCCCTCTCTAAATTGGGAAGAAAATGAAGAACAGACCCTAGCCCACACTACTACTTCTTCCTACTTAGCCTCAAATGAGGCTTTAAGAGTGTATTCACATGGCTAGGGTCATGAGGACAATTTGTGTAGCAACAATTTGTCTTGAACAGGACTTCATTGTCCCTAGAGCATTTTAGATCATGGTCCCTCTCCTGTAATAGGTTCTGGGATGTGCGTTTCCATTTCCAGTAACGTGCTAATAATTTGAGGCCATGGTCCCATTTTTCCCTTCTTTAATTCTCCCAACATTTGGCTCCGTCACCCAATTATGGCTTGATTTGGTCCGTTTATTACCCGATTGCCGCTCTTCCCTAACAAAAGAATTACAATAACATAAAGAATACTAAATTAACACAAACTAACACATTTTAGAACATAATAGCAACAATAGACAAAAACAATACTTAAACCCTAAAAATGTTCAACAATAAGGCCAAGACACTCAAATTTTGTGACTATTAACTCTTATTTCCTAGAGTTATTAGGTCCAACTATGATATGGATCCGAATAGCCTGAAAATGTGTCAAGATGAGGAGATGAAAGATGGAGCAAGCATGGATTCACTCTTGCCAAGATCTGTGATTTTTGGAGTACATTCGTGGTATATTGATTGAGTTTGATTGGACTATTCTCAATTCAATAATACATGATGCCCAATTCTTTAAAGTAAAGCACAAATGGAGATCCTTTAAGTGCAAGAAGGCCGAATTTCCTTTCAATTTTATTTTTGTTTGGTCTTTATTATGTAAAGCCCAATAATAATTTAAAGTGTTTGTGTAAATTGGGCAGGTTTTAAGTTGGAATTAGTTGTTGATTTAATTATTAGTTTTTAGGCTCATTAATTAGCCTTAATAAGGCCTATTTAGCCCAAATCTTGGGGCCACTTATGGCTGAACCCTAGCACTACTTTTTTAGGAGTTTTTAAGCTAGTTTTTAGGATTTCTATAAGCCTATAAATAGGCCACATCATATGGACGAATTTACAGCAGATTTTTATCAATAATATTCATCTTTTTCGTGAGGAAAAAGTTCTTTCTTTTAGTCTTTGGATTAAGACTTTGTTGGGATAATCGCTTGAGCAACGGTGACTATTGTTCTAACCGACTTATAGATTTGGTTCTTGCCTGATTCATATAGGCAACGGGCCAATTCTTGCTTTAAATCTTGTTAAGAGTTTGGTTCTTGTCTCGTTATAGACAACGGGTTGAATTCTTGCTTGATTCTTGTGTGTTCTTTATTGTTCTTGTTTGTGTGTTTGTGTCCAAATTCTTGTGACAACTTGACACAAGTCGATCCTTGGGGTTTTGATGCCATCTTGAATTGTTGGGTTTCGTGGCATCAAGTCGATTGTGCACGGAGTTCGCATTAGATTGGTATCAGAGCTGGTCCAATTATGGTCAGTTCTGTTTATTTTTCTCTTTAATTGTTCCAAATGGCACCAACTTTCAAAGAAAATTTGCCTGTCTCTTATACACATCAAAAAAAAAAAAAAAAAATCATACTGTTCATCGATACAGTTCATCCGTAAAAAATTTTTCCAGCCATATTGTTGCTTCTTTGTTATTGTTCTTCATTGTTCTCTTTGTTGTTGCTGCTATATATAAAAAAAAAAAAAAATTCTTTTTTTAGCTGAATTGGAAAAGAAAAAATGTGTAAAAAATTTGTTTGGTTGAAAAGTGCAAAAAAAAAAAAGAAAAAAGAAAAAGAATGTGTTGAAAGAAAAAAGAAACGTGAAAAAAAAAGGTAGAATTTCTAATCTTTATTCAGAAGGAGAAAAATTTGTTGTCCTAATCCAAGAAGGTTTTGATTTCCTAGTTGAGTTTGGAAACTTTCCAACTTTCAAATTTGGAAACTTACCAAATTCTTCTTTGAAAACTTTCCAAAATTCAAAATTTGGAAACTTACCAAGTTCATCTTTGGAAACTTTCCAAAATCTAAATTTGGTAACTTACCAAATTCATTTTTTGGAAACTTTCCAAATTCCAATTTTGATAAAACTTACTAAATTCATTTTTGGAAACTTTCCAATTTCTAGAATTGGTAACTTTCTATTTTGGGAAACATTCCAAATTTGTAATTCTGTTCAAAAGCACTTAAGTTTTGTTGGTTCTTTTAATTTCTTTGTTATTAACTTAAGTGCTACTTGCTTGTTTTTGTGTGCTTAATTTCTTTTTTTTATTTGGTAAATTTGCTTACCAAATTCAATTTGACACTATACATTTCTAGTTGGTTCACGTAGTCTCGGATATTTTGTTGTCTCTTCTTCTTTGAAGCTTAAATCCGAAAGTTTGGTGTCTCTTATTTGTCGTTGGCCCGTGATTGTTTGTTTTCTTTGACTTCCAACCAATTAAGTGGTTAAAACATAATTGGAGCTCACCTTGATACTCGTATTGTTCCAAAGAATTTGGGTGGCGTGTCTAAGTAAGGAAATAGGCAGTGTAGCAAGATCATTTGCCCTGATAAAAATCCATTCAATTGAGGGTATACACGAGAGATTAAATGATATAATTTGAGTGCATATACTCCCAACAATAAGTTGAGTGGTGAGGAAATTTTCTTTTAATCTTATTAACCCTAATCACTTTCTTTTTTCTTTGTGAGTGTTTTCATTATGTCAGAGGAAGAAACTAGTCGAACTGAGAAGAAGTTAGAAATCCCATAACAATGGAGGCCATACAACAACAATTTGATCGAGTATTTGTTGCATTTGGCAATGTTAGGGATCGCATAGATCAAATAGAGGCTCGCATGAATGACCATCAAAAGAGGGGTTTCTTAGTTTTGATGTTGTATAGCTGTCTCTTCCACGTCGTCAAGAAGGTGAGTATGAATCTGATCAAGAGAATATTGACGATGAGATTTATAATGACAGGAATGTGCAACATGGTCGAAGGAAGAATCGGACTCGAGATAATGATATTGGGACAATTAAGCTATCCTTACCTCCGTTCCAAGGTAAAGCCAATCCTGACGCATACATCGAATGGGAGCGAAAGGTAGATTTTATTTTTGATTGTTACATCTATTCTGATGAAAAAAAGGTAAAGTTAGTAGCCGTCTCTTTTATTGATTATGCATTGACTTGGTGGGATCAATTATTAATAAGTAGGCATAGAAATAGAGAACGTACTATTGATAATTAGGCTGACATGGACGTTGTTGACTTGTGGAAGAGTACCATAAAGAGATAGAGATTGTCATCTTTAGAGCTGACATTGAAGAAGATAGGGAGGCTACAATGGCGGCTTTCTTGAGTGGACTTAACAAGGAAATTGCCGATATAGTCGAGCTACACCACTATGTGGATCTTGAGGAAATGGTTCATATGGCTATCAAGGTAGAAAGACAACTCAAACGAGGTAAACAAAAGGTAACATCTAGTTCAAGCTCTAATTGGAAGCCGAATTGGCCTAGTGCAACAAAGCAAGGTGAGAAGTCTAACTTTAAATCTAGAGAAGTTGAAAGGCCATTTGTTCGCAATTAACCCCAAATGACAAAGGTAATTCTAATTGGTACTAATCTAAGGACTAGAGATCTTAAATGTTTTCGTTGTCATGGTGTAGGTCACATCGCTTCCCAACAGGTTCAAGAACAAGAAGGCTTTGAATATCATTCGTGGAGATTTAGTGAGTGAAAGCGATAAGGAAGATGAGACCATGCCACCACTAAAAGGTTCAACAAGAAGCTGAAGATGTCCATGGTCAAAGTTTGGTGGTTCTTAGAGCTCTTCATGCACAAGCTGAGTATGAACAAAATGAGGTACAAAGGGAAAATATTTTTTTTACTCGTTGTTTTGTTCAAGAAAAAGTTTGTGGTTTGATTATTGATAGTGGAAGTTGTGTGAATATAGCTAGTCAATAAATGGTCGAAAAGTTGAATTTGCCACTTTCAGATACCATCTGCTGCTTACCAAGTTGTAAATGACAACTGCCTAGGTGCTACATCACAAACTACATCTAATCAGGTATTAGAACCTTCAGTATTGGTCGGTTATAACTGATCAGGTAGTTTGTCTCTTATACACCTTTGCTCACATGTCATAAGACAACTTGGTCAGCTATGGGAATTATCTGAAAATGGTTTTTATGATAGCTATACTAGACTGAGGCATATCACTTGTGTAAAAAGGGTAAATTTTTAAAATTTATTCCTTTGCCACAACATCAAATAAATGATGAAAGATTAGAAATTCAAAGAAAATTTCTTCAATGGAATAAAGGTAATCAAAGTGGGAAAAGCCATCAAGATCTCTTCATGTAAAGGCTTTGACCATAGGCCAAGAAAAAGAGAGAAAAGTGGGAGATATCAAGAGATCTTTATTTTGTCATGTCTAACCTTGATTTGTCTTTGTCCAGTTTTCAAGCTTTTAGCAGCATTCAAAAGTGTAGTCGTGATGCACTAACCTCCCAATTGAGTATCTCATCATTCCAACCAAAGCGAGGTAAGAAAGATGTGGTAGTCAATACCTTATCTCACAGGAATGAACTAGTTTCTTCTTGAGATAAGTACATATCTTAGATTTGAGCATCTTGTACCAATTGTACAAATTTAATTTTGACTTTAGAATTCCAAAATTTAGTGTACATTTTGTTTATTTCTTGTTTAAAAAATTTAATTCTACCAACTTGGTTTTTGAAACAAAGTATGTTTTGACTAAAAAAGGCATGCAAATTCTTGGAAGGAAATTCCAATTTGTACTACTTCCTGTTTGGATATATCCGTCCAAGCCTTAGTTGATAATCATTTTGCCATCAAATCTAATTTGAATTGTTGTGTTAGCATGCTACATGATTTTCAACATTTCACTTTTCTTCAAAATAACTTGGATAACTTTGTTAGATTGGTTAACTTCTTTTATGAATTTCGAATCTCAAGTAAAGTTAACTTCCAAATTTTCAAATTTTGTCCAAATCAAGTTAAGTTTTTGTTATGGCGTGATAACTTGTTTGATTTTATTTTACTTAGACACGCCACCCAAATTTTTGTTTTCTTACTTAGCTTTTGAGAAACCTAAGTTGTGTGATTTAGGTCAAACACTTGATCAAAGCATGAAATCCTTGTCAATTTTGCCATCAGATTGATTTTTGAATTCTCTCGTGTATAGATGTGTATATTCCTGTTCTAAATAAGTATTTTCTGGCAATTTCATCGTCAAGTATTATGTTGATCAAATTATACTCATCTTTCTGTTTGGCGTGTACATTTGTTTGGACTGTTTTGATCATTACTTTCCAAAACTTTGTTGTGTTCGCAATAGTGCAGGGTTTCAAGGCTTATCTTCTGCCAATCTTATGTACTATTTAACTAATACGGATTTCTCTTATCCAGATTCGGATTCGAGGACGAATCCATTCGAGGAGGGAGGGAATGATATGGATCCGAATAGCCTGAAAATGTGTCAAGATGAGGAGATGAAAGATGGAGCAAGCATGGATTCACTCTGGATCATCTAGATGTGTATAAGAGACACTATATACACTATAGTATATAAGATTGAGTTGTTCTATTCACAATGTCAGAAGACATGATGCCCTATTCTTTAAAGTAAAGCACAACTAGAGATCCTTTAAGTGCAAGAAGGCCGAATTTCCTTTCAATTTTATTTTTGTTTGGTCTTTATTATGTATAAAGCCCAATAATAATTTAAAGTGTTTGTGTAAATTGGGCAGGTTTTAAGTTGGAATTAGTTGTTGATTTAATTATTAGTTTTTAGGCTCATTAATTAGCCTTAATAAGGCCTATTTAGCCCAAATCTTGGGGCCACTTATGGCTGAACCCTAGCACTACTTTTTTAGGCGTTTTTAAGCTAGTTTTAGGATTTCTATAAGCCTATAAATGGGCCTCATCATATGGACCAATTTACAGCAGATTTTTATCAATAATATTCATCTAGAGCTGTCCAAATTCTCGTGACCAACTTTGAAGTCGATCCTTGGGGTTTTGGTGCCATCTTGAATTGTTGGGTTTCGTGGCATCAAGTTGATTGCCCACGGGGTTTGCATCAAACATACAAAATAATAGTGAAACATCTTCGATTTAAAGATGCAAGACACAGTTTGCAGAGTAAATACTAGGGAAGCTAAAGAAGTGATGAAAATCCTCAAAATCTATGGCTAGGCATCTAGATAACTAAAAAATAGAGATAAATCATCTCTGTATTTTCAGCAAGAATACCAAGGAGGAAACAAACACTGAAGTGATGAAGCAGCTAGCCAACTATTATTGGGGACAATTGAGAAGGAGAAAAAGATGCATTGGGTGAATGGAACAAATTATCAGATACAAAGAAGAATGAGGGATTGGGATTCCAAGATCTGTCTCTTCTACAAGTTCAACATGTGCCTTGCTGGCCAAGCAAGTTGGAGGACAATCACAAAGTCTAACCAACTTATGAGCAAGATCCTAAGGTCTAGATACCTTCAAGGGATTATCAATCTGGAACACTATGGAGCGAGGTAGAGATTAATGTATTAGAAGAGCATTCTGTGGGCTAGAAACTTGCTAGAAAATGGTGTTAGGGAAATCATTAAAGATGGCAGTAAGGTAAACATATGGGAAGACAAATGGCTACCATTTCCAACTAGTAGTTAGATTTGTTTAACAATACCAAGTGGATGCCACTTACAGAAGATTCATTAGCTAATCGAGGATGGAAAGTGGAATGAGGAATTTTTAGGGAAGCTTTTTCAGCCAAAAAAAAAAAAAGTAATATTGAAAATTCCAATTAGACAAATTAGAGAAAGGGACACATTTGTAATAGATACATTACCCAACTGGAGAATGTGGGTAAAGTATGGGTATGGTACTTCAAAGAATCAACAAGTTAAAGTGAAAGAGAGATGGCAGAATCCTAGAACCTATAGAGGAAGTAGTACAATGCTTGGAGTTTCCTTTGGGGTCTGGAAATGAAACAT